>CANYCX010670995.1:5000-16136 GCA_948193385.1 Breynia disticha f. nivosa
TGAAGTTCAATTTTTTTTTTTTTTCTCTCCACTCGGACCAATCCGCCTACTCTACTTCTTGTATTTAAAGTGATTTGTGTATCTCCTCCAATGATACTATTATTCCGTACCATTAGTAAGGAGGATTCGGGTAAAATATACACTTCCTCGGGAATGAAAAAAAAGCAATCCACCTTCGTTTGGTATTTTGGCTTAAATTCTTTGACTCCTCGATACTCAATCAAATCCTCTTTTTTGACGATTGAATGTACTCCTATAGCCCCATATTTAGTAATTCCGTAACTGTTTCTTCGGTATTGGGGGTCATCGAAAAAAGCAAAAATACTATTTTTACGGAAAATACCTTTTATTGGTATTTCAATCGAGATACCAGAACGCGGCATTAGTTCTTTCTCTCGTTCTTGAATTGATTGGAATGGGATGATGAATCTATTTCTTCGCCTTTTTGCCAATAAATTCGAATTTTCGTGAAGCATAGCAGGATATATGAGATTACAATGAACAGTACATATAGTTCGGTTAAGTTCTGAATAATCAAGGTTCCTGCTTTCTTTTTTACCCAAAAGTTGTGAACTAAAGAATTTGTCTTTAACTCGATCATTATTTACCGAAAGGTTCGAAATATATCCTTTTTTGCTAGAAAGAGAATGAACGTTTATTTGATCTTGATCCTTGTGTAGCGAAAAGGAGACTCTGCGGTATCTGCACAAACTTCCTGATAATATCCATAAATGGCTTGTTTTTGGTAAGAGATGGACATTACTATATGTAAATTCAGGTGCATGATAGACATCAGTACTCCAGTGCATTTCCCCTTCTGAGTCGGAATAAATATGTTTTCGAACCCTCTCTTTCAAATTCAAAGTGTATGTTCCCGCGCGAATTTCAGCAATAACTTGTTCTGATTCCACATATTGATCATTTTGAACTAAAAGCAAACTCTTTGGCGGAATAGTCACATTATGTATAATATCTTGACTCTCAATAGTTACATACAAATCTATATAACATAGAAAAGCCGGATGCCCGTGACGTGTACGTGTGGGATGAACCAAATCCTCATTAAATTGAATTTTTCCGTTAGAGGGGGCTCGTACGTGTTCTGCAATACCCCCCGTAAATACTCCACCGGTATGAAACGTTCTTAATGTTAGTTGAGTACCAGGCTCTCCAATAGATTGACCCGCAATAATACCTACGGCTTCCCCCAATTCAACCAGATCGCCATGAGTAGGACTCCGACCATAACATAATCGACAGATCCAAGACGTACTCCTACAAGTAAAAGGAGTTCGAATATATATTGGTTGTGTTCGGAAAGTTATGAATCGATTGACAAGGCCAACTCCAATGTCTTGATTGCGAATGGCAATGCATCGCGGGCCCTTATATATATTGTCTGCTAATACACGACCAATTAATGTTTGCAGAAAAAATCTTTCCGGCATCATCCCATTTCGAGAACTTACAGAAACCCCTCGGATGGTGCCACAATTTGTTCTACGTACAACAATGTGTTGAACTACTTCAACAAGTCTACGTGTAAGATATCCAGCATCTGATGTTCGTACAGCAGTATCCACAACTCCTTTTCGGGCTCCATAGCAAGAAATTATATATTCCGTTAAAGACAGTCCTTCGCGTAAATTGCTTTGAATAGGTAAATCGATCATTTGACCTTGTGGATCCGACATTAATCCTCTCATACCTACTAATTGGTGTACTTGAGATGCATTTCCCCGAGCTCCTGAAAAAGACATTATATGGACTGGATTAAAGGGCTCTGTCATCCTAAAATTAGGATTCATTTCTTGTCGCAAATATTCACTTGTAGCATACCATATCTCAATAGATTGGCGTAATTTTTCTACCGCATGTACATTTCCATAATGATGGTGTTTTTCCAAAACTAAACTTTGTTGTTCAGCATCTTGGACTAGCCATCTCTTAGAAGGTATTGTTAAAAGATCATCAATTCCTAATGAAATGGATGTGGCAGTGGCTTGCTGGAAACCAAGAGTCTTTACTTGATCCAGGATGTGTGATGTATATGCCATTCCAAAATGATCTATTAATCTGCTAATAAGTCGTTTAATGGCAGTTCCATCTATCACTTTATTGTGAAAGACCCGATTTGCCTGCTCGGCCATAAGTACCTCCATATTCCGCTGAGTAGGATTTGACAATGGATTTGAGTCAATGATTGGAAAACTTCCTTTTCTCGATCAGGATTCACGTAGAAATTCAGGAACTAGAGTCCTAATTGACCCGAAAAAATATAAATTCACAATTACTTAGCTTAAATCCCTATCATCTATGATTAGATTAGGTATCATTTGAGCAGGCTTGACAAAACCCTTGTATAGCTTCTTCGATTTCTCGATAAAAAGAAATATGACCAACAGTAGTTCGAATGTATATACAAAGAATTTCTTTTTTTACACTTCTTACTATTAGATAGTGTCCATAAATCTCATGATAGGTACCCAAAGGCTCATAATGAACTTCGATGGGAGCTTCTCTTGAAGCAATAACACGTTGATCTAGTTTCCATCGGAGCCACAAAGGACTATCTAAATTGATTCTTTTCTGCCGATAAGCTCCAATTGCATCATAGGAATTACAAAAGAAGGGTTCCTTCGTATACTTATCGTTATTATCGTAAATTCTTTCATTTTGAAAATTTCTGCAATTCCATGGATTATACCGATTTGCACAAATACCTCGACGATTCCCACTTGTTAATAGATAAAGTCCAATAAGCATATCCTGAGTTGGTACGGAAATGGGATCTCCAATAGCTGGAGACAAGAGATTCATATGAGAAAACATAAGTAAACGCGCTTCCGCTTGAGCCTCTAATGATAAAGGTACATGAACAGCCATTTGATCCCCATCAAAGTCTGCATTGAATCCCTTACAAACTAATGGATGTAAACAAATAGCACGCCCTTCCACTAAAATGGGTTGGAATGCCTGTATGCCTAATCTATGTAAAGTGGGCGCTCTATTCAGCAATACAGGATGACCCTGCATAACTTCCTGAAGTATTTCCCATACAATTGGCTCTTTGTCCCGAATTTTACTCTTAGCAACTCCTATGTTCGAAGCAAGATGTTGTCTAATTAGAGCACGAATTACAAATGTCTGAAAAAGCTCTATTGCGATTTCGCGAGGCAATCCACATCGATGTAATGAAAAGCGGTTAGCGGTGACCATCGAATAAGTTTCTTCAGCTTGAGTTGGGTTAAAAGCACGGAATGTATTTGCACCATCACCATCTTCAAATAAAGTATTTTCTACAGTAGCACCATGAATAGCACATAGCAGAGCAGCGCCTAATACACCGGCAACTCCCATCATATGAAACGGGTTTAGTGTCCAATTATGAAACCCTTGGAAAAAGAGGATGAATCGAAATATAGCTGCTACACCAAAACTAGGCGCAAAGAACCAACCGGACTGACCTAGTGGATAAATCAGGAATACAGAAACAAAAACAGCAATTGGACCCGAGAATGCGATTGCATTATAAGGTCGCAATTGGACGGATCGAGCAAGTTCAAATTGACGTAACATAAAACCTATTAGTCCGAAAGCACCGTGGAGAGCAACAAAAGTCCACAGACCACCTAATTGACACCAACGGGTAAAATCTCCTTGTGCTTCAGGACCCCATAGTAACAACAAAGAATGTGCTAAACTATTTGCAGGGGTAGAAACTGCGGCGGTTAAGAAGTTGCAGCCTTCCAAATAAGAACTGGCCAATCCATGGGTATACCATGAAGTTACAAAGGTTGTACCTGTGAACCAACCCCCTACAGCGAAATAGGCACAAGGAAAGAGTAATAGACCGGACCAACCTACAAAAACGAAACGGTCCCTTCGTAACCAGTCATCCATAATATCAAATAAATCATTTTCGTCTTTGGTAAATTTACCAAGGGCTATAGTCATAGTGATCCTCCTATTAAACTACTTCAACCATTTCCGAACACCTCGTAAGATTTTCAGGGCTTTGAAGCTTCTATCGTTTATGTATGATTTGATTTCTTGTACACAGCCCCTTCTAATTTCTAATGGATTTCGAAAATCAAAATTCTTTATTCTTTATCGATCTAGAATCCGATTTAAAGAAATTCAATTGAATTCGGTTATTCTTTTTTAGTTTTCATAACCATATGAACTATGAATTTTTTTATGACTCATCAACCAGATAGATGAATTTTTTGAAAGAACTGTTCAAAGAACAAGTGATCCCTCTCTCGTTATCAGTTGATCCTCAGAGTTCTTTCTCTCATTCTATGATATTCTTGGATCTTGTTCGTGAAATTTCTAAAATTGAAAATATAAAAAAAATTTATGTACTCTGTCTAAATTCTATGTGCATTAAATTAAACTACTATAGTATCATAAATTAAACTACTATAGTATCATATATTTTATTATTTTCTATTTTATTCTTTCATTTTTTGTCATCTTTGCTATATTCCCTTATTTGTATTTTTTTTTCCTTATAAATAAGTATAAAAACCCAGACTATATCTTTTGATAGGTCAAAACAAGAAAGACAAGAAAGAAACTTCGAATCATTTTCCTCTTGACTTTATGTTTTATGTCAGAAAAGAAAATAGAAAATTTTTTTCTATTATTAAATTCAATACAATATTGAAATAATAAGAAATTATTGAAAATAATAAGAAATTGGAAATAAAAATCTTTTTCTCATACCTATACCTATTCTACATTACATTGTCAGAATAAAAATATTGTATGCATCGATATGAAAATATTTGGTACATGAAATCGTGATCTGATAGATATATCAATCTATTATATATATAGAAATCTTATCGAGCTATAAATATTAATATAAATAGATTTTGTGTTCTGGAATTCCAAATTAAAGAAAGATGTTTAAAAGATTTCTTAACCCTTTCTATTTTCTATTATGTCTTATGTTGTGACTTCGAATAAACTTTTCTGTGGAAGAGGGGAATAGTAAATTTTTCCTATAAAATAACTAGGAACAAAAGATTTAATCCGAAATATCGACAGATTTTTTCGAAGTCCGAATAAATATGAAAATCAAAGAAAAGCGGATCCACTGTTCCAATTTCGTCTATATTGAATTTGAATATCAGAATAGTGAATATAGTCATGATTCAATGGGTTAGGTCCACTTACTTTTGCTTTTGTTCATTTATAATCTAATCTTTCCAATTGCTTTAATTAGAATAATGTAAAATAGAAAAAGGTTGGCGATTTAACAGTTAACTTATCATTATTCATTTTAATCTATTAATATAAACATTCAACTTTCTAACTATAATTACGATACAATAAATGTTAACTTTTGTAAATTGAATTGGAATTGAATTTTAGAATTCAAATTCATTAAATTTTCTAGTTTTTTTTATTGCAAATATCAACAATATCCCTATTTCTCCTTTAAATAAGAATACTTCCGCAGGGACTTCTGAACAAAGACCAAAGCCCCTTATCGGATTTGAACCGATGACTTACGCCTTACCATGGCGTTACTCTACCACTGAGTTAAAAGGGCCTATTTGACTCAATTTCTGACTGAGCCAGTCTAAGGATAAGATATATCTATGGAAATAGATTATAAATAAAATTTATGTAAAGTAAATATCTTAATAATAAATATATGGAGTAGACTTCCAGTCATAATAGTACATTCATAAACGAGAAATTGGATTTACCTAATGAATATAGGTAAAACTAGTGAATATAAGGAAAAAGGGTTTGTTTATTGATATTCAATTTGATAAATATCAATGCAATGAATTGTTTCAAAGCCAAACCTAATTAAATTGACCACCATCATAACGAAATTCATTTGATTGAATCCAGGGAACTACCAATTCAACATAGATCCAAGAAATTTCATCGAATCGCTGATGAAGAGATTCTACTTGTTCCCTGAACTCCCAAAAAATCGGAAAATTTCTTGCTCCTTATCCCTCTTACCCGATTTCGAGATTAAAAGTTTCCTGGTTTAGTGTGAGATAGAGATATGTCTATCTATCTTAACACTGAGTGAATTAATGAAAGCGAAAGTTTAACCCTCCTTTCTGGTTTTTTTTATGATCGGCCGGGCAAAAAATCCTTCCCTGAAAAGAAAAGGTTTTCCTATTTCTTTTTTCTATTCTATAATTGTAATTTTCTATTTTATTTTAGACTTTCCATTTTTTGTTTATTGTATTTATTTCTATTTTTACATTTATTTATATTCCATTTTTTTTATATATTTCTTATATTTGTAATTTCTTAGAATTTCTATTCTAATTGGAATAATTCTAATAATAATGGATTCTTACTATAACTAAAATATCTTGCTATAGCTATAATAAAATATAGAATGAGTAATGACGATTAGAATCAATGATTCATGAATACAAATGACGAATCCAAAAATTCTATCGAATCATGAAAGACGGAAAGATCTTTCAAATCTAGTCACACCGTTTCGTTATATTGACAATTTCAAAAAACTGTTCATACTATGAGCATAGTATGCTGACGGTCGAGTAAATGGGCCCCCATCGTCTAGTGGTTCAGGACATCTCTCTTTCAAGGAGGCAGCGGGGATTCGACTTCCCCTGGGGGTAGGGTATTACGAAAGGAAGTTGATCAGGGATTATTAATTAAGTACTAAGTTTGGAATTGATTCTTCCTGGGTCGATGCCCGAGCGGTTAATGGGGACGGACTGTAAATTCGTTGGCAACATGTCTACGCTGGTTCAAATCCAGCTCGGCCCAATAATTCACGGATCCCTTATGAAATGATATAACCCCTTTGTTCTCTCGAAATGTCCGATAGGGAAAAAAGTCCAATTTTCTGATATATCTCTACTGGTTATTTATTTAATCTGTTCCATTTTTTTTTCTTCATAAATTTTTTATCTGGATTCATATCAGCATTTGTAAGTATAAAGGCTAAGAAAAAAAATAATGTAAAAAAAAAGAGTCTTTTTTCATTGATTATCAATGGTTTTTGATTTGAAATAATGAAAAGATGACGAGTAATCCGTGCCCTTACCATTAAAGTGTATATTCATGTGGATATCACCACACGATGCGTGCTTCTGTTATAATGCAGAGATTCCAATCGAAAATCGAAATAGAAAATAGAAAGGGTTTGACCGAAATCACAAGAATATCTATGCTGTACTCTTTATTTCCTGGGGATTGTAGTTCAATTGGTCAGAGCACCGCCCTGTCAAGGCGGAAGCTGCGGGTTCGAGCCCCGTCAGTCCCGACAGATCCAAATCCAATGATCCAATAAAAAAATATATCAAATCATTCCTCTATTTTCTGCGAAAAGAGGACAAATAGCAAAATTACATTCCTAGGGAGAGTCTTTTCAAAAATAGAAACAAATACGGGAATTCTCATTTCTTCAATTAGAGACGATGGATGAAACATTTGTGAATTAGTACAATTTTTTCTAGAATCATATTCAGATTCCAATACACAAATCCCAGTAGCACATACACAAATGCAATTTTGATTTGTTTGTACAATACAAAATTAATTTAATTATTTTGATAAAATCTTTTGAATTTGAATCTGAAAAAGAGCTTCTTTTTTTGAACCCGATTTTTTGTTTTGTATAACGTCCGTCAATTATTAATTTGAATTTGAAACAATCTATCTCATTGCACACTAAAGTTTGATATATTCTATGCATCTTATTACTAATCCAAGGAAGTTTAATAAAATAAAGATAAACAAAAAGTCCCACCCTTCCTGAGAAAATGAATTGTTAAAGATTTCGGACAAAGAAAAAGCAAAAGTGAATTCGGTAGAATATTCAATCTTCTTTTACTGTACCGGGACTTGTCTTTCTCACACTTTTTTGTTTTCCAAAAAGACTAGATCATTAAAAAAAGAGTTTAGAACTTAACTTCCCCTTTTGAATTTCGTCTTTTTCGCCTTTCTTCTTTATTTGTTTGGATTTGTTTGTAACCAATATAAGTAAAAAGGCAGTTAGATAATACTTCGTCAGATGATTGTACAAGGAAGGAAGGCGATAGTTTTTTAGAAAAGGAAGAATGGAAAAGGAGGATAAATAGAAAGTAAAGAAATTCTCGAGTGAATCAAGAATTCGTTTTTGTATTCGGTATGGATAAACGCTCTTTCTATGTTATACTATTCAATTTTTGACGATGAATTGATTTGATAGCTCAGATATTGTTATTCATGATATTGATCTGATTCGGTATCATCGAGATAGAATTCATCTCATTAAATTTAGATGAATTTAGAGACGAAAGATTTATCATTTCTATGGGATTAAATCCCGAATTATTTCGAAATAAAAAAAACCAAACAATGAGATTATGGAAGTAAATATTCTCGCATTTATTGCTACTGCACTGTTTATTCTAGTTCCTACTGCCTTTTTACTTATAATATACGTAAAAACCGTGAGTCAAAGTGATTAATTTGAATGAAACTTGAATTTTGCGTTCTTAGTTAGTTCTTTTCAATATTTGGTTGAAGAAATAAAGTTTGCGTCTTAGACGAAACGAGCGAACTAGAATCAGCAGTATTCTATGAGACCCAATAGTATTGTAGAAATATTGTAGAAAGAAAGATATATATCTTTCTTTCTACAATACTATCTTTTTTATTATTCGAGTGTATTAGTGTATACAGTTATACTGTATAAAGATATAAACTTAATCTTAATATAGATGGATCTAGAATAGAATCTTCATATTCATATATTATTCATAGAATATGTTCCTCCGCTAGAATCGAATAAATTTTTGGAATGAAAATTTTGTTAATTCAATTTAAATAGTTCAATTAAAAAGTCTTTGCAAAACGATTTATAAAACAATTGATACAGTTTGATTTCTCAACTCAATTAGTAATACCCCTACAGTCCACTTCTTCCCCATACTACGAGTGAAAGGGAAAATGTAAAGACTACCATTAAAGCAGCCCAAGCGAGACTTACTATATCCATGTGAATTCTGTCCTCTAGCTCTATGAATATGAAGGAATTTTTCCATTATTGTTCACTAATAATAGTAAAATGGCTAGTGCAGAGTCAAAAAAAAGATTCTGTCCAATATCATTCATGAAACAATCCAAAAAATCCAATTAATTTTAAGATAAGAGATTCTTATTTGGTTGATAGTGGAATCGGTAAACATTAAGCACAAACAAAATACATAGGGACAGCCTTGGAAGTCTCAAGAGTCCTTCTCCTCTGCGTGTTTCCCAAATTTGACAAATTATATCAGCAAAATAGAATAAGGTATTTCGTGTCTTGACTAGGCGACACCCGGATTTGAACTGGGGAAAAAGGATTTGCAGTCCCCCGCCTTACCACTCGGCCATGCCGCCAAGTCGATACTAAACGTTTTTTTGTACTTGCATCTTGAATCCCGTTTTTCTTAATCCCTTTTTTTAGATTGAATCGATCTCTTTGATTCATTTTGTATAGTATCTCAAAACACATACTTTTAAAATTCAAATTCTTTACCCTTTCTATTGAAATTTGCTATTGAAATGAAAAACCAAATGTTTTTTCATTCACAAAAGCTCCAAAATTGGAACCATTAACTATTCACTGTCAATTCATCAACGATTCTTGGATTTTAGATTAAAATCCCCAATAATATATGAAAATGAAAATTAATATGTAACTAATCAGTATTGATTTTTCAATAATTTCAATAAAAAAAATTCTTCTTTATCTTAATTTCAATTATAACACTAATTCTAAGTGTATGTAAACCCCAGAACATGAATTCTTACACAGATATCGAATCAGATATCTTATTTGCCTATGATTCCTATAAGAGATTTTCTATTTCATTTTTCATTGACTAGAAAATAGAAGTTTTGATAGAGCACAATATGCGCTGTCCAGAATAGAACTGAAATAAAAAGAGAGAGACGTATATATATATATAGATAGAGTTATATTTGCTTATGTTTTATTTAATAAGCCTTCTTTATCTTATATTATGGACTTCAATCGTATTATAGAAACTTCAAAAAAAATAGATAAAAATATCTCATATCTCTTCTGTACGAATCTTTTTTTTGAACTGAACAAGGAAATCCATAAAAAAGTAAAGTGCTAAAAAAACTTGAGTTTATCATTATTGGGTCTTTATTTCATCGAACAAATTCAATTCCGAACCCATTTTTTTTACGGATAGCCAATCGTATTGGAATATCATAATAATGGTAGAAATCGAATACTTTTTTGTTTTGCTATTCTATAACAAACTCATAGGTCTTAAGTGGAATTGAGCAATTGCAAATTCCAACAAATTCAATTTGAGTATAAAATTCTCTATATTCCTCCGTTCATGCGTATTTCATACATTCCATATATGGAGTTAGATAAAATTTTATGCAATTCTGTAAACAGAATATAAATTCCATCATTGCTAGATTGATCCATATAATTGGATCCAATACAATAGTGGGATTTTTTTTCAATAAATGAGAAATCAAAAATGCTCGGGGATAAAAATGGGGGAATGTCTACAATACCTGGATTTAATCAGATACAATTTGAAGGATTTTGTAGGTTCATTGATCAAGGTTTAACAGAAGAGCTTTATAAATTTCCAAAAATTGAAGATACAGATCAAGAAATTGAATTTCAATTATTTGTGGAAACATATCAGTTAGTAGAGCCTTTGAGAAAAGAAAGAGATGCTGTATATGAATCACTCACATATTCTTCTGAATTATATGTCTCCGCGGGATTAATTTGGAAAACCAGTAGGGATATGCAAGAACAAACGGTTTTTATTGGAAACATTCCTCTAATGAATTCCCTGGGAACTTCTATAGTAAATGGAATATACAGAATTGTGATCAATCAAATATTGCAAAGCCCCGGTCTCTATTACCAATCAGAATTGGACCATAACGGCATTTCGACCTATACTGGCACCATAATATCAGATTGGGGAGGAAGAGTAGAATTAGAAATTGATAGAAAGGCAAGAATATGGGCTCGTGTGAGTAGGAAACAGAAAATATCTATTCTAGTTCTATCATCTGCTATGGGTTTAAATCTAAGAGAAATACTAGAGAATGTGTGCTACCCCGAAATTTTCTTGTCTTTCC
>CANYCX010671023.1:0-10346 GCA_948193385.1 Breynia disticha f. nivosa
ATGAGATTGTAGTTGCCCATTCAAATTTGTTCAGATTATGACAATAAACCACAAAACAGATAATTATGTATTTGAATCTGTGCATTTCCATAATTTTGTATTTGAATTATAACATTCTTAGAAATTTGAGAATATACATGGACATTTTTAATTATAGGAATGTCTATTGTGACATTCCTGTAATTTTTCGGTACAAATTTGCAAGTCCTAGTAACTGAAATTTATTGGACTTGTGATTGCGGTAGAGAAGGGGGTAGAAGCTGTAATTTGTGCAAATTCAGTTATTATGTGATATTTTATGGTATAAGTTTCAAAAAAAATATTATTTTAAGAAATAGTTTATATAGTATGAAATAAAAAAACTCATATACTATACGATTGTATTGATGTCCTTTTCCCACAAATCTTCACCATATTATTAAACAAAGTATAGTTTAATCAATGAATTAAGGAACAGACAAGAGGGTATAATGTTACATTTTACTTGTCCATAAAACATTAGGTGATGGGTTTTTATCACTTATATTCTGATGTGAAATTCATTTTAATTCATGCTTGCATATATATCCACCAATTTTCACTTCTGAATTATACCTGTCTCAAATAAGAGAAGACCATTGAAAGAAAAATTGAGACAAGTATATTAACTTATAATATATTTATTAAAGAGTTTAGTGAGTGGTGAATGAGATAACGACACATGTGTGCATTGTTTCACATCAAAAACAAGAATAAGCATTCTGTTTTAACATGTAATCAAGATTAGAAGCAAAAGGTGTTATCAAAAACGAAAGGCTATAAAGGTGGTGTCAAAACAAGATGACCCCAGCTTAGAATTATGGTCTCAAGGACTTATATTCCATTCTCCAATTTGCTAGAACTTGATGCTTTCAAACCTAGATAAGGGATTACAACAGCATCTACTCCGATATGGATTCTAACTAAGTTCAACCTCTTACATTTTGACCTTTTTTTCCTTTATATCTTGTTTGGTGGTGTTTCCTTACGAGGTTGCATAAATTGACATCATTAGTACAAACAAAGAATATTAGAAAGGAGAGCAATATGCATGGCATATGCTTTGGTACGTGTCGAATGAAAGGCACTTCCCACTCCACCGGCACCGTCAGAACCAATAAAAAGAATGAAATTAGGGGAGGGGAGTCCTAAGAATCAAGATTTTGTGGTCAAATGACAATCTGGGGGCAAAGTAGCAACATAATTCGGTCACAGATGTGTTTTGTCGTGTTTTAAGAATTAGGTTCAATCCTATGGGTTAGGGATAAAAACATTGGACAAGACATGTTGTAAGAGTGTACTACCGATCGCATAAATTAATCGGTGTGGTGTTGTTTTAACTTAATTAGAAATTCCGAATTCGAGTCTTGGGTACGCAGCTGCGTTAAAACTCGGTTAAGAAAGTTTTACTGTCCTTGTGGTCCTATCCAGCTTGAACGGAGATTAATCTGGGTGTCAATATACCTCATGGTTCAGACAAAAAAATATAGGAGTGTTAATTTGTATTAGTCGTGTTGTAATAATGCAATGTTATTTTATATTGAATACAATTATTTATAATATAAGTACTACAAAAATCAAATTTACATTGCATCAGTCTTGTATTTATAAATCATATTGTAATGTCAAAAATTAATTAATACCTCTAATAAACTGTGATATTGCGTTGTGTTTCTTTAAACAAAATGTGCGACGAAATCAAGATAGCACTCACTCATATTATTTATTTATTATTTTTTGCCACGTTTCTTTTTATTTATAATATAAATTTTCAAATTCAAACATAATATTTTTTAAAATCTCAAATTTTAAAAATAATTTGAAGAAAAATTTTAATTTCATATCTGTATATATTAGTAAATATATACACATAATGTTTAAAAATGTGTCATGCGGTATTTTATAAACAAAAATATATTCTTTAAAAAAGTGTCATGCGTCAAAATTTTAATATATATATTTATAAAGTAACTATTTTTATTAAGTAAAGAATTTTTTGAGTGCTAATTTTTATATTTTATTTGAAAATTTTGAACAAAATATTATAATTTAAAATAAATAATTATTAAATGTTATTATAACGATATAAATTAATTCAACTAGTCAAATATTTAGTCCGATCGGCTGAATTTCAGATCTAACTATTCTAATTCGACTAGCTGAACTAATGGTTCAATGAATTTTAATGAATTTAATACATTATTAAAGATTTAATGTAAATTCGGATCAATTCAATAACCGAATTGTCAGGTTTCCAATACAAATGGCCAACTCGATTGGGCGTAAAACAGAACAACCGAGATGCTAATCTCATTGATTATCAATGTTTAAGTGATTTTTAAATATATTTTTTTAATATATAGATAATTTTTTATTTTTATATATACTATTTATTATTAGACAATTATTTTATTTTTTATCAAATTAATAATATTTTAATTTTTTTAAAATATACTTATTCATGCAAATATTTATTATCTAATTAAAATAGATCATTAAATATGAATAATATTATAAAATCACATAATAATAAAATATTTACAACTTATTTTTACTAGACTCTTTTACAGAGTCTATTCTCTTAATTAAGAGAATTAATAAAAGAAACACTTCTTTAATAAACTCTCCAAACTCTCTTATTTTTAAGAAATGTGAATAGTATCTCTCTTATGTAAGAGAGTCAAAAGCGACTCTTTAAATTTAATTTAACATATTTCTAAAAAAATAAATATATACTCACGCATTCATCTCTTGTTTTATATTTTATTATATTAATAAAATATTTAAAAAAATAGTGTAGAGAATTGTATAAAGAGTTTTGTTAGAGTGATGTATAATTTGAGAGAGTAGTTAATTAAAAGAGTAAATAAAAAATAATATTTAAAAAATAAATTAAGAAATTGTTGTTTGGGATGCTCTAAACACTTCAAATAAAATCCCATCTGTTTTGGAAGACACTTAAGGTTTGAGATTACTGTTGAATTGCAAAAGTGCTGTTAGAATAATTATATAATTGATTAGTTATACATCATAACAAAACTATTGTCAGATATGAAACTATTTTAAAATTTTGATAAAAAAATATTTTTGTAAAATAAATTAATGATAAAAATATAAATTAAAAAAATTAAAATATAATTTTTTTTATTTTTATTTAATATTTATTTTAATTTTATAAATAAAAATTAATATTTTTAATTAAAAATTTTTACCATAAAATAATGTATTAAATATATTAAATTTTATAAGAACTAAATTAAAATTTTTTAAAAAAATTGTTAAAAAATAAAATATAAAAACAGAACTATTTTTAAAAAGTTACAAATAGTGATTTTTCAAAAAGCAGCTTATTGACAAAAAGGCTTTTGGTAAAAGTAATTTTTTGATGTTAACAAAAGCTTAAAACTGCTTAGCCAAAAATTGTTATAACTTTTCCGAATAGCAATACTAAACTGTACTTTAATAAAGTTATAAAGCAGGCAGCAACAGCATCTATTTTCTCATTTTAGGCTGTGATTACAAACTACGAGTGAGTTCAAGATGCGAGCCCCACCACCTTCTCATTTTCTTACCCACAATACATAAAAGAACTATAGCTTAATCTCCTTTCCTTCCTTCCTTGAGTTTCTCTCTTCCAAACTTTATTCTCTCTCTCTGAGTTGTTATGAGAGCTCTGTGATGACACTTTCACATTTCTGTTCCAAAACCTTCACTGCTTCAGTAAATAAAACCTCCGGAGGTAATGCTCCAGTTGATTCTATTTTAACTGCCAATCATACACAACCAACAACAACACTCAGATATTTCCAATTCTGACCGCTTTAACATACCAAAACTCTACATTTTAACCCATATTTCATGGAAAAAAACAGCACAAAAAACTACTCAAAATCTTGAAAACATAAATGATTTTCCACAACAATACAGACTGCTAGTTTAAATGAAACAACACTATTAATGCATGTTTTTGCCAGTAACACCATTTCTATTTATTCCATAATAATGTGAACTAGAAGAAGGAATTTATACTTGAATGCATACAGGTTAGAAATTTCTTTTTGTATCAGGTTAACTCGAGAAAAGTGTTGCGTGTCTCCACAATAAATAGTTGACTTGATTACTTACAAATGAAATGATCTTTCACACGGCGTAGAGCCACGCGTTTTTCCCATTCTTCACCTCTGATACATTCCCTACAGAGTGTACAAGCCCGTGGTCGGGCGACAGTTGCCCTCTTCTTACCTGTCAAGAAGCCAAAACATCAATCAATCAGCAGTGGAAGTTCCTTGGAAGAAACAAGGAATCTATGTAAAGATCATGTGACTTTCATTTGTCAAAAGAAGAGATGGTGATTTGAACAGGAAGAAACAGAGTTGTCGGCCAAATTTCAATTGAATAACTTTTCAATGACAAGAATAAATAAGACTACTTAAATGCATGAAATAATACACGAATTTTAGATAATACAATTACACATACAAAGTAGACTCTACATTTGAAAGTTTTCAAATGGAACCCAAATTCAGTAGAAAAGAAAATATGGAAGTCCATAACCTTTGCCAAGATCTTCGATATCAAAGACATTAACAGGACATTTCTTTACAAGCTCTTCAGCAGCCTCATCTTCAACAACTCCCAGTATTTCCACCTACATAGGGGAAAAAGAATACTTTGATCTATCACAAAGGATTAAAGCAGCAACTATTTTATCAAACTTTAGTAGATTCTCATATCAAACTAAAGCAAACTTCACAATTAGGGTTGCTAGGTCACACTTTTCAAGACAGTTGTGAAACATATCAAAAGCATTTTTTTTTCAAGCGTATACAAAATTATATGCAGATGGTGATGATAACTTAATATGTGCTGCAATGAAATTATCATGAAAGCCATGATTCCTGGCACGATTGCTTCTCATGCAAAAAAATTAAGCTATGTGCACACCTCTGGAAGCATCCGATACCAAGCTGTTGCCACGGGAGACCATTTTGCATGAGTTTTTCCCATGCCTTTAACAGCATGCGCCTCCAGTTCAATTTCCTGTAAAACAACAATTTGTATCATATAAAACAGCAAACAGCAATTGATTAACTCATCAAGGATATGATTCGTGCAGAATATACAAATAACTCATCAGGAGAGCAAATATCTTGGCTGAAGTTCAATGTATCAGAATAGACATGATAAATCTTTATTATTACTGCTTCACCAAGTTAACAATAAAAAAGCAAAAAAGAAAAATAAAATTGAAGTCTTCACCTGTCCAGTGCCAAGTTTAGCAATAATTACTTCATCATACGTGGGGCTAATTTTTTTGCTTTCACCCGAAAATTCTGGCAAGGAATCTTGACGGCAAGTAAAGGAGGTATAAGTGCTGGGTTTTGAATCAGACTTATCTGATTCCTTCATGAATTCACTCCCATTCGGTAACCACTTAAGTTCTTTAGAATAAACTGCACAACGAATTGCATATTCATGAAACTATGAAGATCCAACAACTGGAAAATTAATTTGTCATTTATTGAAAGAGACTATTTGGTTAATATCTCGCCTACACAACAAAAAATCCATACCTGTACGTCGGCCATCTTCCCGTGTGCATCGAACATGGAGTTTGAAAACAACGGTGTTCTTTTCATTAGGTGTATCATTTGCTTCATTCGAGAAAACAAAATACATAAAATATTTTAAAAAAATGGAAGGTTTTGAGTCTTGAAGAGAAAAGCTTCCTCTTCTTTGTATTTTATCTATAACCAGAAATGCAAGTCAAACCTGAAAGATATTCAAAAAGCCTAGGATCAGCTTTAATTGGAATAAGTCCCAGCCTGTGGGCAAGCACTTCATCTTGGATAACTGAGGTGTTATTTGCAATAAATACTTTTTCAATAGCCATCGTCGGGAGCTACACAAGTAATAAAATGAAATCAACGTCAACATATACGTCCAAAATCAAGCATAGCCAACACATCTAAAGCGAGAACCTAAAAATCATGCACTACAAGGCAATACCATAAATCTGCCATCTCTGAAGAAAGCATTACTTCATACCTCTGATATAAGAATTCTCCGGAATGCATTAGCAATTGCAGCATCAATTCCAATCATATCAAACTCTATGTCTTCGTTATTTAGCTGAATGACATCAATTCTAAAGTTTTTACGGAATGAATTCAACTGCACACTGTTATCAACACCCATAGACGCATATGCACCAGAGTACTGTATATTATCAGTCTGCACAGATAAAATACCCAAACTTAAGGAATCTAAGAGACAAATACAGTTGATTTCATTTCAACACAGCCAAATTCGCATATATTCGACTAATTTTTCCAAAGTCGAAAATCCCATAGGGAAATTGAAGTGGGATTAGCTTGTCAAACAAAGACCACTAAAAAAAATGCATATTTGTTCACACTGTGGTTAAGACCAAAAAAACTAATTTATGCTAAACTATTTTTCAATTATCTGAAAACACAGTTCTCAATAATGTTACCATGATATCCTTATGTTTCCTTAAATTGCCTTTCTCAGCCAGCAATAAGTAAAACCAACATCAGTCAGACTAGCATAGAATTAAAAAATGACCACTAATAAGGGTCAGTCATAGACAAGAAGTGTATATATATATATATATATATATTAAACCAAATAAAACAAGCATCTTGAAGAAAACCCCAGAAAGAAAAATGTCAAAAGAGAGTAACTTCCTGCAACGTACATGAGTGGGAGCATCTGCATTACAAAAAACACGGCTTCTTTGGAGTTGAACATGTGGAGGAAGCTGGCCCATTGGAACATCAGGTAAATCCCAAATTGAAAATTTCTCCTTTTCTTCAGACTTCGTCATGCTGTATTTAACCAAAAGACAGGTTATTTCAAAATGTTCACATGCTTGTGCTTCTGCTAATATACTAAACACAACACTTGGGAATGTGTATTCTGCTCCTTTAGCCAGATTGTTCAGAATAACAAAAGATAAACAAAAGCTAAGAATGCAACTTCATGTATACAGTTTCAAGTAGGGCTGAGCAATGGTACTCCAGATAATTCTTAACTAATGTTCAATTTCAACAGCTCTTAAATTTAGACAACTCTGAAATCAAGTAATTATACACAAGCTAAACAACAAATTTCAACACAAAAATTTGAAATTAAACCGATGTCAACACAAATTTAAACCAAAACCTAAACTAATTAACAACACAAGATTGACCAACACAATCTGAAATTAAGAAAAAAAATTATTTAAAATACAACACATATAATAGTTAGGGTGTCCAAACAGCCGGTTAGGTCGGTTTCGGTTAACCGACGGAATTAATCGTTAACCAAACTTGTAAAAAATATTTAACTGAACCAACCAAATTTTATTTTTTAATCGAACAGAATTAAGCATTTTATTTTTGATCAGTTTGGTCGGTTAGCCGAATTGACCGAATCCGAACTTTAAATTAAAAATTAAAAATGTTAAAATCCTTATATTTTTTAAAATAAAACACAAACAAGCAATAAAAAACAGTTCAATAATTAATAATTTTAACCAAATTCTAAAATACAAATTAAAAATTCCAAATATCCAAACATCTTTAAATTGTCTCAAATATACTAAACTTTTGATTGGATCCAAGTTGGAACACTGATTGAGATTCAACAAAAAAATCACAGCAATGGGCTGCAAGTGGTATCCAATAATTAGTTAGAATTACCATTTCCTTGGACAATGAATAAACTAAAGGTTTCACAAGTAAAACTAGATGATATGACAAATCAATTCATAAAGAAAACCATGTACAGCAAAGACACAAGGATCCTACCTTCACTCCAAGCAAAAATTGCCAATATATCTCAGAATTTCCCTGAAATACTACATCATTTTTTCAAGTAAATGGACCTTAAAATTCCAGAAATTCAATCAGTGAAAAGAAAAAGGGAGAAAAGAACTTCAGCAGAGAAGTTGCTTAATGTAAAAGAAGAGCAAATATTAAGAACATGTAGTATGCTTCATGGAATGTATTTGGTGATTAGACATACATATCATTTGCAATAACGTAATGAAGCAGCAAATTCAATCTATGAAAGAGCAATTGAAGAGTCATTAGTTAATAATTAATATAGCAATCATTTCTTCTTTTGATGTCAACAATGCAGTTGCAACATTCCTTGTAACTAGTAAAATGGTGCAAAACATAAAACAAAATAACTCTCAATGACCCATCTAATTTAAATAATGGAGAACTCTAAGCATAACAACAAACAAAAAAGACTGTCATTCTCAATATCGTGTCTTCCATTATTTTTTTTTTAAATTACAAATGACAAACACTTTGGTTTGCAATAAGAAGGAACACAGACATGGCCTCTATTGGCAATTCAAAGCTAAACCCAGAATTTGAGTTTGACCCAGCTAGATGAATCATTTGCATTACATCACTAATGAAATCGAGGAATAAATTGAATTCATATACTTCATGCATTGTTGGATTATTAAATTAATCATTAGTCTGGTTCATTAGCTATAAAACAAACAAATCAACACAAACTCCTTGTCTACTTTTACGTTTCAATTATCAATGCAAAATCAACACCAAAAATCTAAGTTACTACTGCTAATCAAACTCGTCACTATACATATAGTCAATAATCAAATTTGTCGATGAACTGAGGGCAGGGAATGTAAGAATGAAGAAAAAAAAACCAGCTTTGAGTTTCAAACAGGGCAGTTTCCTAATTGATCGTACAAACCTCAACAATCATGGTTGCAAGAATAGCACAAAAAGGCTAAAAATAAAAGAAAGGAAAATTTTTTTCTCACTTGAAGGGCAACGGCAGAGAGAGTCGACAGGAAGGAAAGCTTGTGGAGCAGCGTAGAGTCGAGAGAGGCGGTGCTGGCGGCAGTGTTTCAAGCACGAGATCTCATTTTGTATCTGACAGTGTGTTCACACTTGAGAGGCGGCAGAAGGTAGTGAGGACCCCTAATAATAGTTGATGAACACAACAGCAAGTCATCTTTTAATTTTCCATTCATTTTTCTCTTTTTCTCAAGCATGAACAGAGGTTTGCGAGAGTGATAACGTAATGACGAAAAAACAAAGCAGAGTTACAAACAATACCTTGAGAGACGGAGAGTTAGGAGATGTAGTGAAGTTGAGCGGAGAACATGCGTTGGAGTGGTCCAGTGAGGTTTAGAAGGTCTGAGTATCAGAGTATGGAATGAATTGGGGTTTAGGGTTTAAGAAGGGCCGAAGGACAAAAACCCATTTTTAATCAGAAAAATATCCAAAATATAGGGTTAATTACACATATGTCATCATTTCAAAGTATATCTACGCATATGACATCACTAATTTTGTTTCTATTAAAATGGCAAAAGTTTTAATTCACTTCAACTAAAATAGCATATTTCAATTTTGAATTTAGGTGTCATGTGTAATATTAAATATCTCAGCATTTTGTTTGAATTTAAAAAATATTACCTAAATTAAAGTTACAATTAAGGAGTCCACTTAGATTTCAAATTAAAGATTTTCAAATTTGAATTCAAAATCACTGAATCATAAAATGTGGCTGAAACTTTGAGATAAACATCAAAACTAAAAATCAGAATCAAATATCATTTTCCACATTTGTGAATGCAAAAAATGATAAGCAAGAAATTGAAAAACTCAGAATAATCTCCTATTTTTTTATTTTTTTTTACAATTACTTGTAACGCTAGATTGACATATATGACCTAATAAAAGCGAATGTGTCCATATTTTTTATGGTGTTTGAAATGAGTTAAGTAAAATATTTTGTTTCGTTTAGTCAAATCTCCTATTTGTTAAAAGTGGATACTGTTCGTGCAAAGAAATAGCTGAAGGATTCATTTAGAGACGTTTGTTCTTTGTTTTTTTTATATTGTGCCACTTTTATTACTATTGAATAATGTTTTATTTTGAAATAATTTAAAATGAATGTTGAACACAAGAGGATACATTGTATGAATATAAAAAAAGAATTGAAAAAAAAATTAATTATGAATTTCTTGTAAAATGAAAAGTGAGTAAGAACACATAAAAACACATTTTATGGGGTTATTAATATGAAGAATTTTTTTTTGCTTAATTGTTTCATTCAATATATTATAGATTTATAACACAGTCATATTATAGATTTGTGACACAGTACCAATCATATAAATAAATATTTCTATATAAGTGTATGGAATAATACAATTTATATTATTTGGACATAATTAGACACATTAAAAAGAAAATCAAAAGTCGTTTTAGGAACAGAAAATCATATCACATTATACAACGATATATGTAGAAATATCATATGTT
>CANYCX010672288.1:0-13021 GCA_948193385.1 Breynia disticha f. nivosa
TACTGAAGTCTTGGAAGAACTGACATCATTATCTATTGTTTTAAACTTCAATTTTTAATTGCATGTTATATCACTTGTCAAAAAGAAACTTTACAATTATACATGTTTGTTAATTTTTTCTGCTTTCATTTAATTGCACCAAATCAATTTAAATACGTCGTTCCCTGTGAGATTCGATCCTGGAGGGTATACTTCTGTGGTAAAACTACACCGATCTAGTACGCTTGCTAGAACCCGGTCAATTACATTGATAGAAAACATTAATACAAATTTCGTAGTTCATTTTGTTGCTACAAATTACAAAATCTTGGAAAAATCTGCAACAGAAATTGAAATCTTAAAGAGGATAATAACGGATCCATCTGTGGAACATGTCAAAACATTCCTTTCTTTTATATTCCTGAGGCGAATGTCCAGCTCCCTGCATAAGTTCACATCCCCAATCACAACACTAATAAACTCAAAACTGGAATTTTTTATTTTGGCTTTTAATGTTGAATCCTTGCCTTTATAGTTGCATATGTCAATCGATATCCATCGTTTGTATACTTTCTAGTGTACCTGGAAAATTAACAGAAATATTAATTTCAATTAATTTATGATAAATTCGGGACCGTTATAATTATTTTAAAAAATACAATGTCTGTATAAGACATATGCATATAATACAGAGGACGACAAAGTGTTTTACGGATATTATTAAGTCATTAATTGAGAAGCCTAAGAATTCTGTTCAAGTCAAACTACTCGATACTAACCCTGCAACTTGACCATCAGTAAACCAAGGTCGCCAAGCAATGTCGACACTCAAGTTTAGTGATTTTATCCAACTTTCAATTCCATTATGTGGCATTACCATGTCATGATCACCGCTGTTCGGACAGGAAGCAAAAAGTTGAAGAAATCAAATTCAATCTGCAACAATTCTGTATATATATGTGTGTGTTGAATTTTATAAATCACCTGAAAACCAGAACTTGTAAACCTGTATCTGTGAGATTCTTGTGGTAAGTCAGAACAGAATTCATATTCACTGTGTAGGACAAGGTAATGTTGCACCTGTGGAACTCCGGAACTGTTCCCTGTTGGTCATAAAAAAGTTACCTTCTTGTTGAGGTAAATGATCTTCAGGTCATCCCAATGTTATCAGGACCCGACCAGTGATCGAATTGAAAAAGATACTGGTTGGTACCGATAGTTCATTGGTTAACTGAACTAGTAAGTTATTGCAACCTGTTATAAACGTGTAACTACAAAAAAAAAAAATCAACATTTTCCAACGACAGTATTCCGTCGGAAAATCTAAAAACAATGGCATGGAATTTATCCTGCAATAACTTACTGGTCGGACATGAAGAGCCTCTTGTACTGTCTCGTAGTTGGTCCATATATCAGACATCAAATATTGGAAGTTCTGCAAGACATCAAATCATACTAATTGATCTTCATAATTTGCTTTAGAATCCAATTCAAAGCTAGAGAGAGGAGTTTACATGGCAGTAAAGATCATCGAATCCATTTGAAGTTTTGGGTGAATTTTCTTTCAGAATTCTGATTGATCCTGCGGCTGCTTTCTCCTTTTCTTTTGGTGTCAGAAATGCACAGTTTGGCTCCAAGACATTTTGTTCACTAATCAACTCTATGCACTGTGCAATATAATTACTTTCATTATTCAGTGCATACATAAATATATATTTGCTGTAAATATATATTTGCTACTTATTTCGTCGCAAATTGATATGTCATTTTGGACGATCGAGATAAATAAGAAATTTGGTTTTTCAATTTGCGATGAAGAGAGTATAGTTGATTTAATTAGCAGTTTCAAACCTCATCAATTGCATCAATCGCCTCCACACACTCTGTGTTTGCCGGATCAACATCGTAATATGTCCCATTGCAACTTAGTTCTGCGGACTGATACATTCCGTCTGATATAAGCGCTAAACGATGAGCGAATGGTATTCTTGCATTTGTTTCAACAATGGTATCAGTATGAGGACATCCAATTGAGAAACCCTGAAAGATTTCCAAAATGAATACAATAAGCATTGGCAAAGAAAACCAACATAGTTAAAACACTAAAACCAAATCAAGAAAATCATGGAATGATAGTTTTTACTTTGAGATTCACAAATGGCTCGTTTCCTGCTTTGTTGCCTGTAATTTCATGATATATTGAGTCAGAGCATAGCTGGCAAGCGAAAAATAACTCAGCAACTAGAAGCATTTACCATTTATGATGTCCATGGCAAGCATAGGGACGATGAGTCCTGCATATGAATCACTACCAAGGTATAATGGATTTGTTTTAAATTCCGGGTGATCAACCAACCACTGCATCAAAGTTCGATTTAAGATACTGTATTCATTACTGCAAATAAATGTAGAAGTCTATTTTTTTTTTTTGATTTTGATGGAAATGGAAGCTCACATTTCTATAGAACTCGTAGACTTGAGTAGCAGATTTAGTATCAGTAGTGCTCCAAGCTGTTGTGGTTCTTGCATATGAGAAACCAGCTCCAACAGGTGAATCCAAGAACAAAATGTTTGCAGTCTGGTAAAACAGTGTATAGTTTTAGAAACCATGGTCTGGAAACAATGAATTTTTGCAGTATAAATTGGCAATATTGATTTCTGGAGTGTTTTAATGAAGTTAAGTACCTTTGACCAAGCAGTTTCGTCGACTAGAAGTTTTGGTAAGCCTCCAGTGTAATTATTCAGCTCAAATTTCAGTGGTCCTGAGGACATCAATAAAAGGAGTAAGGTTGACAATTCAAGTTGGACAGATCATAATCATGTCGTGTTATTTTATCAAATATTATTTTTTTGACATAATCATTTGGTTGTACCTATTTGATAGAAGAAACCATTCAAGCCAGAGCAACCAGGACCTCCATTATGATAAAGAAGAAGAGGATCGGCTGCAGGGTTGTTTTGAGAATGAACAAAGTAATAGAAGAACTCAACATCTCCTACACTAGTGTACCTACACACACGAATCCCAAAATCAGCGACAGATCCAGGGAGGCGAAAACAGTCGAGTTAAAAACAGTATAGATAAAAACCGACAAAGAAAGGCGGTGTGCATACCCGGTCTCAAGTGTGAAGGGAAGTTCACCATCATAACCAGGTAGATACCTGACAGTATTGCCAGAAAGAACAACATTTGCAGAGAAAACAAGTAGCAGAAACAAACGTAAGCATGTAGAAAGAGTGTGAGAGATTGAAGTCATTCTGAGAAGAAGGTGTAAATTAAGTTTGTGGGGGAGAAAAGGGGTTTAAAACAGATCAAAATGAAGAATGTAAGGTGGATTTGATTTGGGAGATGGACGTAAACTGTATTTCAAACCTTAGAATTCTTGTTGAATCAAACTGGTTTTGTGCAGGGACTTGAAATTCGGTTGATGGTAATATAAGACTGAAGTGCAGGTTTTTTGTTTGAACTTAGAAGTTCTGTTATACTTGTAAAATTAGGCGGTTTATATCCGCGTGGATTCACCGGTAAAAACGGTCAATTAGTAGCGTAGGGTTTCCATAAAGAATGTCTTTAGTTAGTAAACTAGTCTGGAGTCCATAAAATGCAGCTCAAAATTTGTACACACTTGCAAAAGGTCGTGCTGAACACCAAATCAAATGCAACAATACAAACTTTTACTATGAATTCTCATAAATTGAAACTTGACGTAACAAGTAAATTTTTTTTTTGTTTGAACCACGAGGTATCCTAGGCACCCCAGACTAATTCTCGTTCGAGCCGAACAGGACCGTGCAATACAGTTTTAATTTTACGCAATCGTAAAATTATGTAAAACAAGAAGGATAATCTTCCCATTCATAATCACCCACCACGATTGCCTTATTATTACTCTTTGACCAAATGAGCTCCACACTCCTCCATTTAAACCACCAATACCACGTGTCATCACCACACCATTCTTCCTTTCAGCCGCCAATTCCCCAAATACTCCTCACGGTCTACCTCCATTCCGCCTCGTGGGCCGAATGCGAACCAAAACTGCCGAAATTTCCACTCCGCCGGCGCGATAAATTCGAGAGATTACGATGCGAAGGTGATAGGGGAGCCACTGACGGTGAGGAAAGATAAGAGTATCATTACACAAACCAATCTCTCTCTCTCTCTCAAGTTTGTTATAAATTTCTTTCTCTGAATACAGCTAAAAGGTGATGAATGCACTAATAGTTTATTAGGTGAAGCTGACCAAGTTCCAATTAAAGATGATAAGGAATTGGAGATGACTATGTTGAGGAGTTTGTTGAAACGCTTCGTTCAAGCCGAAAGGCAGCTTTCTTTTTGCTATGCCAGCAATTCCTCTTGATTTGCAACAGCAAATCAATTCATACTTGAATAAAAGGTATAATTTAAATCAAATTTACTTCTCTTTGTTCAAATTTGAGCATAATTCTTTACTCTGGAATTTCAGTATCGTGTTATTTCATAGATTCTAAGAACATAGAAAATACGGTGAAGTACAGGGATAAACAACTTCGCAATCGCAAATACAGAATCATCCAACCCTCCATCAGAAAGAGATTTACAGAAGGCATTTAAAAGTTTTTACTGAGGGGAATATCACAAGTCTATCAGGACTGCTCTTCTGTAAGTTGTTGACATTTATTGTTTAGATTCGTCGGAACTGTGCTCCACATTGTTCTTATCTTGCAGCATTTGCTTTACTGTTTCGAATGAGCATTCCAGATTTTTAAGCTGCATTATAGAAGTAAATGCATGTAAAGATTTCTAGAAAAACTGAATGGATTTTAAACATGCAGGGAAACATGGTAGATAGTACCTCTTGTTTGGCATATCTGTTGAACAAATATAAGCCATTAAATAGATCAGAACTATCTCTCATGGTGCTCTCTTTCTGCGAAGAGACAATAAGGTTTAAAAATATAATAAAAGACGGAAAGGGGAAAGAAATAAAATGTTTTCTGAGTTGAGAATACCAATTGAATGAGTGTCTCAAAAGTTTTTGTGTTGATAGGTGTGGAGTTGATCTCCATTGTTGATAGAATCCTGTAAAATAGGAAGAACAAGATTAGTTTTTCTATTCATGTATTTTGATCCTGCATTTATTTCTGGTTGGATAAATGACATTTCACCTGCCAATTGTGTGAGTCAGGAATTGACTCCTGGCAGAAAGTTTATCATGTTCTTCACAAGACATTTCTAACATTCTGCAACCCTGTTTATAATTATGCAGACGATATTACAGAAAAATACGAGCTAAAAAGTACGGGACTATAAGAATAAGTGAGACAGGTCGGTTCGTCTCTGATATCCATGGCGTTTGTGTTATTGGTAGCAGGAAAAGTAGGCAGAAAATATTTTTGGTGAAAAAAAGATGGATAAGGAATACCTCACTTTCGAAAATCCGTAGGAAGCTTGAACACGTAGTCTCATTCCTTATTCGGGCCCTTTCGTAAACGAACGCAAGTTCTTTCCATCCATCTTTGCCACTGTCTGGTCCAAACATGGGATGAGTGCACAACACGTCTAACTCTTCTGGTATCACCTGAACAATACTTGCCGGTAATTTCTGATCCGATAACATGATTAAATATTATACGAACGACTTGAATTCAATATCTTCATGTTATAATAATCTTGAACACATAAGTTAGCAATTAGCATGTACCTTAAGAAGAACATTTCTGGGATATTCTTTAACCGAAAGAACATCAACGAAAAGAGTTGGTCGTTTCAGGCAATGGAAGGGCAAGGACTCGACCACCTTTGACAGAGACAAGATTGATGTGCAAATCAAGATGACATCATTACCATATTCAAGAAATTTGCAGATATCCCTGAGAAACATGAAGAAACCAAATGTTGAAGAGAGAAATCGTGAAGATGAGAAAGTTCCAGGTTTTATCTTCATTACCTGGAAAATAAGATTCCCAAATCATCACAGAGCTGAGAGTAATCTGAGCGAGAAGTTGCAGTCAATGTATGGCCTTGTTTGATCATGGTATTTGCCAAGAACTGAGCAAAGGGTCCGAACCCAATTATGCCTATTTTGAGAGTTGATAATGGAGGAGAAGGAGATGTGGCAGACATTTTGGAGTTCAGAGAGATTTTAGTTTAGGTTCAGGATTTAAGAATTTATACCCCCTTTTAAGAAAAACTTTATAATTTTTCCAAATTAAGAAGTTTAAAATTATTAATAAATTTAAATTTAAAAATTTTAAGCAGTATTTAAACTATAAGGTAGATTAAAAAATGAACTATGACGAGATAAGAAGGATATAAACCAAACAGAATTCTTGGATTCCTTTATTCATGTATTGCTCATCTTTTTATACAAGTAAAGTAAGAGTGCAAAAAAGAACAAAAAACATAAAGAAAGTTTGTTGTGCAGCTCATGAAATCATAACAGAATGTTCACAACAGCTAGGCGCACATGCTATTCCCACAATAGTCCCATAACACTCAAGTTGTGTGCTCCTTCTCTTGCTTCTTTATTTTTGTCACAGCCCCCCACAAGCTGAGCATTAGTGCTATGAATGTCACAAATGCTAAGCTTGTATAAAATATGCATGAATTGAGGCTTTGGCAGTGCCTTCGTAAAAAGGTCTGCAAGCTGTAATGCGGTATGCACATAATAAACATCAACAACTGATCTTTTCTTGAATGAAATGACAGTCGATCTCCACATGTTTCGTCCTTTCGTGAAAGACCAGATTCTTGGACAAGCTAATAGTTGACTGATTATCGCATAAAATAACCACTGGTTCCATGTGTTGTACACCAAAGTCCTTCAATAATGCCAACAACCACACTACCTCACAATAACAGTTGGCTAATGCCCTGTATTTTGCTTCTGCTGAGCTCCTAGCTACTAGAGATTGTTTCTTTAATTTCCAGCTAATTAAAGACCCTCCAAGCTGAATGTAGAAGCCACTGACCGATCGTCTTGAATCTTTGCAACCAGCCCAGTTGCTGTCAGAATATGTTGTTAATTTCAGCTCAGACTTGGTAGGAAATAACAACCCTTGACCTGGCGCTTGTTTCAAATAGCGAAGGACCCGATGTGCTGCTTGTAAATGAGCCATATGTGGTTGATCAAGGAATTGAGATAAGTTGTGTGCCACGAAACTGATATCCGGCCTGCTAAAGGTGAGATAGATGAGCTTCCCAATTAGCCTTCTGTAAATCGTGACATCAACAACTTTGGTTCCAGTATCCCTACTCAATTTGTGATGTACGTTAACAGGCGTATTGACTGGTTTTGAACCCAAAAACCCGAACTCTGCTAGCAGATCTAATGTGTACTTCCTTTGATTCAAAATAATGCCCTTAGCAGAACGTGCTATCTCCAATCCTAGGAAATATTTTGGCACGCCTAAATTCCTTAGCTTAAATTTAGCAGATAATAACTCAATGAATTTGTTAGGCCCCGGTTCCGACAAGTTTACATGAGACACAAGTTCAAGAAGAGTCCAATCAACAACAAAGCTCATGACCCATCAAAATAGAGATTATAATATTATGTTTGATTATGGGAGTGTCCTAGCTGGCAAGGGTTGCTCATGCTCTGTTGCTGTGTGGGTACTGCTGTAGGCTTTTGGGGGCTGTGTGAGTGCTGCGACAGAATATACTTTAGACTAGCATTGTGTTTTGTGTAACCAGCTTTACTACTTTACTTTATATATAAGGATGAGGGAATAGAGAGAGGGTAGCAGAGATTATTGTCTAGTAGAGACTTTGAGTCTGGTTTTGAGAGGGATGCAGCCCCTTTGTAAGTGCTGTTAACTATCTTGTATTGGTTACATTTGCTATTTGAATACAACAGTTCCATACTAGCCTTCATTATCTGCATTGTTTGATTTGTGAGTTTATTGGGTTGTATCAGAGACATATGTGTATATTCCAGAAAACATAAGGAAGAAGCTATGAGGATGGAAAATGCACAGCTTGAGCCTTGCTAGACGCGTTAATCTGGTACACTCAGTGTTAACTGCGATTCCAAATTATACCATACAAACTATCTGATTCCAAAGACCTTGTGTGATGAGATAGATGTAATGGTTAGGAATTTTCTATGGGGGTATTCAACAAACACCAGAAAAATCAATCTGGTGGACTGGGAAACTGTTTGTTTACCGAAGGAGAAATGAGGCCTTGGTCATGCCACAGATTTCTCCAAGACAAGGAAATCGGTCTTGTCCCCATTGTGGAGAGGCATGTTAGATGTGGCAGATGAAACAAGGAAGCTAATTCACTAGAGTCTTGGAAATGGGCGAACTACAAAGTTCTGGCAGGATAATTGGCTGAAACTTGAAGCCCCATTGGTGAATTTCACAGAACCATTGGCTCACATCACCAATAAAGAAGCTACCATCGCAGATATGATTATCGATGGGAAATGGAATAGCTCAGAGTTTAAGGGTATTTTACCAAATGAGATTGAGTGACTCATCTTTGAGGAGCATCCTACGCTGCATATGGAGGAGGATGACACTCCCTACTGGAGTCTTACTAATTCAGGAAAGTTTACCATTAGTTGCGTAGTAGAATCCATTTCTTCTTTTTCCAATGTTACTAACGACGCACAATTGCAGGTACACTTTTGGAACAAAGTCTAGAAGTGGAAGGGCCCCCGCATGTTCGAACATTCCTCTGGTTAGCATCTAAGAATAGACTTTTGACAAACTCAGAACGGCAGCGAAGACATCTCACCAATTCCAGCAGATGCCCTTTGTTCAATACGGAAGAGGAAACAGTCATACATGCGCTAAGAGATTGCGTTGAGGTCAAAACAGTTTGGGAATCGCTTGTTCCATCATCCATAGGTGATGAGTTCTTTACTCAGTACATATCTGAATGGTTTCTATCCAATACTACATCTAATTTTCCCTGGCAGCTCAAAATCGCTTGGAGTCTTATCTTTGATCTAGCAGTTTGGAAGATATGGGATTTCTGCAACGCAGGGGTGTTCAGTAGGCAGACAAATGTCAAACCCAATAGGGCCTTAATTGGTCGGTTAACAGGGAACTATCTTAGAGTTGTTTCTCAGTTGACCATTGCAGCTGCGCCTGACCGTCCAGCAAGAACAAAAAGGTGGAGTGCTCCCCCATTGGGCATGTCAAGTAATAATATGCAGACACATTAGATATTACGGTTGATGTATGTTTTGTTCACTCAAGTAATAATATGTAGTACCCACTTCTCATTACTGAGGCCAGCCTAGCTGGGTTGAGTATTGGGGGTGCCACTCGAATGCAGGTTCAACCTAGTTGATTCGACATTCTAGTGAGTTGGTCGTAATTTTTTTTAAAAAAAATATTTTTTCATGTAATGTTGTATTTTTTAATGTAAGGTTGTATTTTGTCATGTAAAGTTGTATATTTTTATGTAAGGTTTTATTTTTTATATAAGGCTGTATTCTTTCATAACATAGTTGTTCTAGCCTATAAATATGGACATAACTCTCCTCGTTTTTTAATAAAAAAAACTTACAAAATGTTCTAGTTAAACAATTTTGTCTTGTTCAATCTTAAACGAAATTTGCCCATTTACCATCGGTAACACAGTGAGGTCATATTTTCTTTAAGAACAACAGTTTTGTGTTCAAGACAGGTAAATTTCTTTTACAAACTTAAAGAAATTATATACAATAGAAGCAAAGTTCTGATTTTATGTTCAACAAGATGATCAATCCTGACGCATTCAAATTGGATAGTTTTTGTAGAACGAGTTTCACTCGCAGGAAGGACAAATTGTTGTTCTTACATGCTGAATCGGGTTTGTCTATTTGCTGTCAGAAAATTTGCAACCAATTCCCAAACCATCTCACCAAGATACTAAACATATAATTACTACTCGAAAGAAACATTAGGAAGATGAAATCCGTTGTAGAAGTTTTATCATTAACTCTCTTTCTAATCGTTTATATGATTTATTTCTGTCTATTCAATCTCCAAACAAAATTGGTTAGCACTTGAAAACAAACATATATTTGAAAAACAAGGAATTGACAGATTTCTTAGCATGCAGTTTTTTGAGTTTACAATGACAGAAGATAAGCCTTTTATGAATAAGTGGATGAATTGTTTGTCTTGATATCTACACTTAAGTATCTAAAGTTTGATGTTTCTGAAATACTACAAGTGTAACATCCTGAAAATTGTAGGATTTAAAATATATGAAAAATAACTTTAATTCAGATTGAATCGGAGAGATTTAGAAAGAAATTTGGAAAACAGTAGACAACACGGGCATGAGCACGCCCTCATGCTCATGAGGGATGATCAGCACGATATCGTGCTCTTCCTAGAAATTCAACACACCCTCATGTTGAATTAATTACAAAACGAGATCGTGCATGATGGAACAGGAACTCGTGTCAAGAAAACATGGCACGACCTATAGGCACGACCCGTGCTCGAGGTCATTTTGACTGGGATTAATCGAAGAGTGCAGTGATCAATTGATTCATTTGAAAACAGAAGAGAGGAAGCTAGCAAGTGAAAGGAAAACCCTAGTTTTTGTTCCAGCAACATTAGTAAACCAGAAACAACTTCTTTCTTGCAAGAATTAAAGCCCAAGTTCATCTAAGGGAAGAATTGTTCTTCATTTGGCCAAAATTTACATTGAGATTGTTCTTCATTTGGCTAAGATTTACATTGAGCTTGTTGAATAAACATGTTTTGAGGTTTAGGTGTTATGTTTAGTTGCTGAAAACCTGCTGGAAATTGATAGAGGCTTGGTTGATGCTCTAAGAATGGATTTAAGTGAACAAATGAGAGATTAATAGTTTCCTATATGGTTGTTTAATTGTCTAGGAGGATCTAGACAATTTGGATTGAGTTAGAGTCGGTGCGATGCAGAGCAGTGTGACTTTGTACATTCTTCAAGGTAAGTGATTCTTCACTTACGAATGTACAAGTAAGTGGTTTCCACTTACGAACTATAAGCTTACGAGTATTTAGTGCTTACGTAAGTGTTTTGATACTTAATGATATTAAGTTCTTGGAAAGAATTGAATAAAACCTTAAGAAGCTTAAAAGGTTGAAAATAAGAAAAAATGTTAAATGCTCATAATTATGTTTGATTGAAAAATACTAAGCTGGAGGTGATTCTTGCGTGCTTGATTTATGAGCATGAATTGATTATGAAGATTGGTATTATGCTTGAATGAATTATATGTCTTATTTGATATCATGTTGATTTATGATTGATATCATGTTGATAAGCATGAGATTTGCTTGGTGGCATATATTGAGCATGTGATTTGCTTGAGCATGTGATTTGCTTGATGGTTGAGTATACATACGAGATTAAGATTGGGCCATTTGAATGCATTATTCATTCATTTGTGTTGTTTGATTATGTGACACTGGGCTGATGATATTCTGCGTGAGATTCGCAATGCCGAGAGAAATTCTCGATGCCAGTGAGATTCCGATGATATTTCTCCTGAGATTCACGATGTCGAGAGAGATTCTCGATGCCAGTGAGATGCCGATGCCGATGCCGATGTCGATGAGATGCCGATGACTAAAATGGATGTAAGCCTCGGGCATTCGACATTATTGTATGTGTTGCATGACATTCATATGCTCACATCTGTGATTGACATTCATTGTAGCATGTTTGATTCTTCATTATTGATTTATGAATGTTGGCATGTTTCATTGGAGATTTACATGATGAGATTTCATGTGTGTTGAGTTTGATATTGTTTATTAAGTATTTGTGTGCTTGCTATGATTTAACTCTTGTGATGAGTTTGATTATTATATGAGTGTAAAAAATGGTACATGTGTAACACTGGAAATGTATTTAAAGCAACACCCTTAACTAATACTCAAAGAAATGGAAAAACAGAATCGAAAGGGTAAAGTCAGTAGCTCAGCAAGTCATCGTGCTGACCAGCATGCCCCGTGCTACTGGGTTAATCTAGAAGGGATTATGTATAACATCATCATCCTAAAATCATATGATTAATATTATGAGTAAAATGGTTAATAAAAATAAGAATTATATAATAAAATGAAGAAAAATAAGTGATTGGAAACAAGTTAGAAGAAGGTTGATATACAGGTGATAGAAGGATTATATAAAGTAACCGAAAGAAAGTAGAACCCACCAAAATAGAGAACTACAGGTGGTGTGGGAGGAAAAATGTGTGGTGGGCATGACCACGAGTACTCCACGCCTACCACGCGTACTTCTCTATTTTTGGCAAAAAAATATAAGTTTGTTTCATCAAAAACTTGATTAGAATTTTCAAGAAACCAACTCAAAACTCCAGAGGAAAGGGGAAGAGAGAGTAAGGGTTTAGAGAAAGATTTAGTGAGAGGGAGTAGAGATTTAAGTAGAGGAATTGATTCGAGTTATCGAATCATTCGTAATCTCGAGCCGGGGATCCGTTCGTATAATCGAAACAGGTAAAACTCGAAGTTTTCGTAAATTTTTACGAGTTTTACTATTGGAAGTGTAACGCCTCCAATTTTTACGAAATTATTAATTATTTTGGAAAATATGCGAATAAAATTTTCGCGAATTATAATTAAATAAATAATGGTAAGTGAGTGTCTAATTTATTATGAAATTAAAAACGGGGTAAGTTATGAATTCCGGGAGAGAGAAAATTTTAAAAGAAGGAAGCAAGGGCAAAATGGTCATTTGACATATGTATATATGGTAAATGTTACCATCTTTCCTTCTCATTTCCATCTCTCAAGAAAGAAACCTTCCAAACCCTAAACTAAATATTCCAAAAACCTAACCAAGCTAGAATTCGTCAAAATTTGGAGTTTGAAGGTCGTAGGATTGCATCACATGCGTTATTCGGTAAGTTTTTACGAGTTTGAATGTAAGAATCTCGATTTTGCTTATGGTTGAGTTTGGAGAGGTGATTTCTCTTTGAATTTAAGTTGGAATTAAGTGAAAATTGGTTTGTTTGATTGGTATGGATGTGTAGTAACCTTGAGTATTGAATTTTGGGATTAAATTGTGATTTAAATGGTTGAAAATGGAGTTTTATGG
>CANYCX010673231.1:0-10077 GCA_948193385.1 Breynia disticha f. nivosa
TCAACCATCAATTTTATGATATTGCTATTTAGTTATTTATTCAACTAGTGTGTCCTAACACATATTATTCAAATTAAGCTACCAAACTATGATTCAACCCCACTCCAAAGTCAAAACTAAATGGTAGTTTTGAATAAAATATATAATCTTTCTCAACTTACTTGATTTTTAATGTAATTGCTAAATTCCTCTTTTCTATTGTGGTCACTATTACTTGTGTTTGGTTATTACTCAACATGTAATTTTACATTACTACTAATATAAAACGTGTAAAATTTAATTCTGCAAATGCATAACAAATGATTTATGTGATGTTAGAGTTCTTTTTTTCGCGTATTCCATAAATCAATAAGTACACTTGTTGATTCGTTCTGCTGATATGTATGTCGGAGACGACTTGGAGAAGAACAAGATTGCGTGAGAACGGTAAGAATAAAGTTAGATTACAGTAACTTAAAATTCACCATGCTCTTGGTAAAACATATGGATAAGATGCAAAACTGTTCCAACTGATTCAACTTCTGCTGGCAAGTGATTATTTCTAAAAAGGGGGTAAACTTTCCACAGCCGGTAAAAGCTTCCCAACTAAAGCCGAGCCATGAAGTGAGTCGACCAAGAACATGGGCTATGGATAAACAAATGAATCTACATATTTGTCTGCGAATGATTGAATGATTAATAGTGATGTTTTCCAAACAACAAAGCAAAAACACAACTGCACTCGCATCCATTAACATCCTTGTCGTTTCCATTGCAAAAACAACACCGTGTGGGTATCACGTTTTAACCCCATAATTTCCTCTCACTCTCCTTTTTACTCGCATTACGACGGCGTTTTGGATCATAATCTTTCATTGGTTCTCACTCTTTTCACACTTGTTTATTTGTTACTCCTGCCTTTAAATTCTTGTTTTTGTCTCGTTCTAGATCCAAAGTTTAAATCTTTATTGGTTAAGTTGATTGTTTTGTTGTTTTCGTCAACACCCTTTTGAGGAATTGTCGTGGTTTTGGAGATTTTGTAGATTTTTGGTGAATTGTGAAGTGAATTGTGTGCAAAGATTTTTTTTATGTGTTTTTGGATTTTGGGTTTTGTTTTAGATTGTATGATCATGTGATTCTTGGCTTGTTTTGATGGAAATTTGAGGGAATTGAGTGAATTGTAGGTAAAGGTTTTGAAGGTTTAGTGTGAAAGCTGCAGGTTCTTTTGAGGTGGTGAGATTTTTGCTGAATCAGCGAATTTTTGTGGCTTTTTAGGTGCTGAAGAGAGAGAGAGAGTGGGGGTTTTATATTGCAAGTCGGAAAGAAACAGAGAATAAACATTACAAGGAAGCAGGTGATCACGAAACTTTAAGGCTTTGAGCAAGTAATGATCAATTCCTTTCTCTTCTCTTTTGCGTAATGTGTATTTGAAGTTAAAAGAGGTTGTTTGTATGGAAATTTGCAGGGAATGGCCGCTTTGGTGGAGCCTCCTAACGGAGTCCGGCCTAAAGGGAAGCATTACTACTCAATGTGGCAAACTTTGTTCGAGATAGATACAAAGTATGTTCCCATCAAGCCGATAGGTCGAGGGGCTTACGGGATTGTCTGTTCTTCCATCAACAGGGAAACCAATGAGAAAGTTGCCATCAAGAAAATCAATAATGTGTTTGAGAATAAGGTTGATGCTTTGAGGACTTTGAGAGAGTTGAAGCTTCTTAGGCATATTCGTCATGAGAATGTGATTGCTTTGAAGGATGTTATGATGCCTATTAATAGGACAAACTTCAAGGATGTGTATTTGGTTTATGAGCTCATGGATACTGATCTGCATCAAATTATCAAGTCCTCACAGCCGCTATCTAATGATCATTGCAAATATTTCATATTTCAGGTAATTTCACGAACTGCACAGTCACTTAGATTTGTATGTTAATGCACGCCTCTACGATCATGGTTTGCTTTATACTCTTGTGAAATTGTGCTGGATGGTTTGCTAATGGACTTCATTTTATTGATCATAGAGAATGAATTTACTTCAGTTGGTGAATTTGTCTTTCGAAGTATGGAATTTGAATGAGTTTAATGGGGAACCAGCGTCAATATATGATTACGGGTTAAACAATAAGTCAGTTCTTAAATACAACCAACTGAAAGCACTCTTGTTTATAATTAATAACTATTCTGCTCTAAATGAGTTTTTATTTTTTGTTTCACCAATGTTGTAATAGAGTTTATCTGATGGTTTTGGCCAGATTGATTTATGAGTTTATTGGAAACTTACCATTCGCTGCCATTCAAAGAATTCATCTTTTCTAACTATGATGTTGCTAGTTTCTGACCATCATCAATTATTGCAGCTGCTACGGGGACTGAAGTACCTACACTCAGCAAACATTCTTCATCGGGACTTGAAGCCTGGAAATCTCCTTGTTAATGCTAATTGTGACTTGAAGATATGTGATTTTGGTTTGGCTAGAACTAGCCAAGGCAATGAACAGTTCATGACGGAGTATGTTGTCACCCGCTGGTATCGAGCACCAGAGCTTCTCCTCTGCTGTGACAATTATGGAATCTCCATTGACGTCTGGTCAGTTGGATGCATCTTTGCGGAGATCCTTGGCCGCAAACCTATATTCCCTGGAACAGAATGCCTTAACCAGTTGAAGCTGATCATCAATGTCCTTGGGAGTCAGCGAGACGAAGATCTCGAGTTTATTGATAATCAGAAGGCCAGAAGGTACATCAGGACACTTCCCTATTCAAGGGGAACCCAATTTTCTCAATTATATCCACAGGCCGATCCTTTGGCTATAGACTTGTTGCAGCAGATGCTTGTGTTTGATCCATCAAAGAGAATTACAGTGACAGACGCACTTCTCCACCCTTACATGTCAGGGTTGTATGACCCAAGGAGCAATCCGCCGGCACAAGTACCGATCAATCTTGACATAGACGAGAACATGGGGGAGCATATGATCAGGGAAATGATGTGGAATGAGATGCTTCATTACCACCCTGAAGCTGCATTAGCCAATAGATAGGTAATGCTCAAGCTGCAAGTAATGCTCTTTCGTATCTTCGCGTGTCTGCACAACTATTTCTACACTTCCACGTAGAGATTTTGGTTATTTACTGGTAGTAATTTTGCTGCGAAAGACGTTGGCCTCTCTTAATATGTAAATATGTATGTTATCATTTGTGCGCTTATCTATATGATGTTGTAGACAACTTTCTATATAATGTTGAAGGTTATATCTGTTGTGTTAGATTAAACTATAATCTCCAGGCAAAAAAACTGATGTAGTTATATCAGAGTCGTCTCTAGCGCAATAGTTCGATAGTGAAGTCTTTATTTGTGAGAGTTTAATGTATCATTGAGACTGATTTCTCATGTATTTTTCAGCAATGATTCTTAGCTTCTGGAGAACGAAAATGAATGAATGGTTTTGATGAGGTGTGTTGATGTTGAATTGGGTCAATGTTGATGTGATTGTTCAAGCTTTACTTCTGGTAGGCCACATTGACAGGACAATCCAGCCAACCCAACTCACCTTTTAGATCAGCATTGATACAGAAGAATTCTTAACTCCAAGTTTCACAGTTACCACTTGGAAACTTTAATGTCAAAGAAAAGGACTACTTCATGACAAGCGAGCGAGACTAGGTGTAAAATGGTTCAGAACTGATGATTCACGGTTTCAAGGTTTATTAAATCGGAATCAGACTGCGAACTAGTTGATTTTGGCAATGGTGTTGGAATTGACGGGTCGGAACGTGGTTTCGGTTCGCCGATTTCGTTTTTTTCAATTAATAGCGAATCAACTGCCGGTTCACATTCATGGTTTCTAGAAATCGAAACTGAACCGTGAATTAGCCAGTTCTGACGATTTGATTCTAATTCCAGTTCGATTTTTACGACTATAAACAGCACCACATGAGAAAAAAACAAAACTATATGAAGAGAACAGAAGAGAAGAGGGGTGGCTGCTCGTCGGCCGCCTATAGTACTGATTTTATCTTTTGCACAATGACATGTAAAGTGCAGATGGCAATTTGAGCAACTATTTCTGACTCGAATATTTGTTCCATTTTTAAAGGTTGATATCAAAGTATGAATCAAGTTGACTATACAATAAATAAGAAGCTCACCAACTGTTTGGTAAAAGAAAAACAACTCATGATTTCATATTAAAAACATGATCTTAAATAATTAATAAGTTAGGCTATTTCCCCCAACAGCTGCTGTTTTGTCCTTCTTTTTGACTCCTTGTGCTTGCATATAGTTTTAAGGTTAACTACTTGGTCGTTTTTGTGCTATATGTACGTGTGTTTTTTCAGTTTCATTTCCTTTCTAAGCGGCGTTGTGGGATCAAATCGTAGTTTTCCTACTAATTCAGCCCAATGACCGCTGAACCAAAACACCCTTGGTATGGATGTTGAATTAATAAACCTACAAAATGTTACAATTGTTGAGAGATCGAAATACAAACATACATATAACATAGAGACGATAAAGTAACCTTGAGGAGTAGCCCAGATGCAATAGGTACCTTGGGGGATTTGTTCCTAGGCTAACCACTTGGGTTCGAATCCTGCCAAGCGCAAAATCTCCCTTGGCCAGCTCCATAGCCTCCCGGAGCGAACCCGGATTAGTCCATACCGTCGGCTTAAGATACCGAATAGTTCAGACAAAAAAAAAATACGATAAAGTAATACATCATAATTTTGATCCTGAGAAAGTGGTTTGAAGGGGCCAAATTTGACATTGTCTTCTCTTTGCTTTTGGCCATGAACCAAGCCTTTTAAGGGTCACCCCATCTCCATAAAAAGGTATCTTTATGGCTTCCCAATATACATATGCAAAGTTAGCATATATATATTAAGTCAAATACACCATCGTTAAGGAAACCATGGTCGCCCCCACTCTTCCAAAGCTGCCATCTCAACTTTCATGGTGCCTCCATGCACTTCTATTGCTTCTCTACATATATTTATACTTTATTTTACTCTCTTTTTTATTTGTAATATGCTCCATGTCTAAGGTATCTTGTATTTGTGGTAAAAGATATACATACTTCTTCCAATCCATTTTAGGTTTCATTCATGAGTATGAGTAAAGTAACAATTTATGTTGCAATAATATGATTTGTGAGTATATAATTATAAAATTTTAAACCACGTCAAAATTGTGATGTAGGAGTTAATGGTTAAAAGACTCGAACACAAGAAAAAAAAAAGGGAGATTAGACATGATCATAGTTCATGATTCGGTAGTTCCGGTTTATAAACAACCGGCTATGTTTAAAGAAAAGCTTAAACCTTAACTTTAACCTTTTAGTCACGGTTCATGATGATTCAAACACAATTTCGGTTCAAGGACAATTTAGATGATTTAGTCGAAATGTCAAATGGTTTAGACGGTGTTATGAAACAAATTTGGTTTTAATGTTTGGGTAGTTCAATTTTTCATTAATAAATGTTGAGTTTTAACTTAATTAATTTAATCAAACACAATAATTTTTGACAAATAATTGAGCATAAGCATACAAATTTTTAAATTTAATAAAAAAAATATAACTTTGTTAATTTTCTAGAGAATTTGATGGATATAGACACATAAAAATGTAGTGTAAATTGAATAAATGGTAAATCATGAATGAATATTTATAGATAAATAAAAAATAACATAAGTCTGAAATGGTCAATTACTATTTGAGAAATAAAAGCAATAACCAACAACCATATTTTATCTTTTTTATCATTAGTTGATGGTAGCAAGTATAGCCGATTGCCATTATAAGGTTTAGGTTTAGTTGAACCGTCGGTTTAACACTTTGAAAAACTACCTTCATCGTAACTAAAGTGTCACGGTTCATAACCTTTTTTACGGTTCTGATTTGGACAATTCTAATTCCGTATTTTTACAGTCTGGTTACAATTTGGTGTGTCAATTCGATTCATTTTAGCCTTGTCAAGGAGAGATCGAGTGCGTACCTTCTGATTATTAGTTGCAAACTTTTAGAAATTAAAGTCACAACAACATGATATGATATAGGATGAATGGAAACATAAATGACAATGTGTTAACATAAAATGGCAACATTGTCTACTTTTGTATTGATTTTGGTGATGACTTCAAAAAAAATTGGAGCATCATTTGTGAGCATTTCACAGCACTTAATGTTAGATTAATTGGAGAGATTGAACATTAGATGCCCTAATAATACTCATTCAATCAATTAATTATTTGAAAAAAGGTTGATGATGAAAGGTTTATTTGAGTAAATGGAGGAAGTTTTCGTTTGTATTAATATAACATTTGATGAAAAAAGTTCATCAAGTTAGTGCTCTGAAGAAAGAATATGCCTAAGGTTTAAAGATAAAGTTATTACACTTCACTAAGCATGTTACAAAACTTAACTAAAGAACTATATATATAATCTATAGTAATATTTGTTAATTGACGAGTTTATATATACAAATAATGAGTCCTTCCTCCTCGGATTTCGGCCAGGTCTAGAGCTACAAGCTGCGGTCTGTCACGACGTTTGAGTTTTAGTGCAGGGACATTCTCGTGTGGCACCCAGGATGTTCGTATTTCTGAGGTAAAGCTTGATCCTTCTTTGATATTTCACTAGTTTAACCCTCCCATTGGTTCTTCAAGGAAGCAGGGACAGCTCCGGACCAATGTGGTGTCTGAATGACACACCTATTTGAGGGATAGACAACCACCTATGACACATACTACACCTTGAGCATTGTTCCGAATCTCACGTTACATTCAACCAGCAAACATCTCGCGCGATCTCGTGTGTCATGACATATGTTCCCTCAGTGTGCATACTTTTATAGTTTTGTTTCTTTCACCGTTATGTCTTTTCTTATACTACTTTTAACTTGTCTATTTTCCTCATCTCTTAATAATATTTCTAGATTGGTCATTAATTTCGACTAGCAATGCAATAGTAGAAATATACTTTAATAATTAATACTAATACCAAGAGTAATTACAATAAATAATACCTAGATATGAATCGATTACTTCACTAAATAAATGAACTTTCGTACTTTTATGTACTTGCCAGACGGACGACAAGCTAGTTAATTACATGTACATACAGATGATGTTTAAGATGAGATCTAAGATTCGTAGGTAATTAGGGTTTTTGTTATGTCTTACTCACAGTTCGAACATGGAAGACTCGACAGCAGTGGCAGGAAATGACCAGAGAGTGAGCGAGTGTTCTGCTGCATACAACGAATGCGCGAATTATACTACGAGAACTATCGTGATTGACAACTCTTCTTGTTTTATTAAAATTGTGCCGATTACGTAAACGTAAACTCTTTTTTTATTAAAAAACAAACGATTTAAAACTGTTGTCTCGATGAGTCCCGTATTTCGGAATAAAAGGTCCACAATAATTTTACATCTCTGTCGGTATACATGTGAATATCTGATATTGTACGGGACTCCTCAATGCCCACTTGATACTCACATTACAAAAGTACCTGGAAAACCATTAAATTCTGGCCTCCACCACCACCCACTCCTTTATATATACTGCAGATTTGATGCAGTATTTCTCTGTTGCTGGTTTTGTTTCCTAAGATTGCTTCATTAAATTAAAACACAACAAAAAACAGTTACTTATTATGTCATTAAACCAATAAAACTGAAAACCGTACGAAAATATTCGAATTGGCATTTTCCGTTCTAGTTCGTCAGCTCATACTCGATTTTTCACTAAAAATTGAGCCTGACTGCCGATTCGTAATACTATGGTTGATGAATCAATTCTGGTTCTAATTCGTTAATTCTAGTTCGATTTTTCACCTCTGACTGTACTTACATTCATCGAACCATTTTAAATAAAATGCATAGATAAGTTAAATGTCAAGTTGGCACTATGTATTTCTGGTGTGCACATGATCACATGCAAGACCGTGAAGATACAGTTTTTGTTGTCACGGTGATGGAAAATTTTAAAAGAGTTTAATTAATTTATAGAAAATTTGATCTTTATTTTTTGGTCTGAACAACGAGCTATGTTGAGCACCTCAGACTAAACTTCATTCGAGTCGAACAGGTCTACAAGGGCGACAAAATTCTCTCAATCGAGTTATAAAAAAATTGATCTTTTTAAGTAGGTGTTCATTTTCAAGTAGCTTAATTAATACACACATCTTTCATATTTTACGCGATTATCTCAACACACCACATTTTTCTTATTTTGTTGCTTAATTTATACGATGCAAATGACATTTTACTAATTTTGCTTCTCATGAAACACTCTATTATAACTATTTAAAACCGTGACAAATTTATAAATTTAAAATGAAAATTAAAATTATTTTATACATATATGAAATAAATGAGTCAACAAAACAGTTTTGTCGTTATCTCTAACAATGACAACAACGAAGAGTAACTTTACAAGAAGAAAACATAAGGGGGCGACTATTCCTTCCGTCTCCTATTATTTCCTTTCGTAACGCTATGAAATATCACGGATTAATATCAAGGATTTGTACTTTTGTTATGAAATTAGTTATCAACAAAAGAATGAGGTAACCAGGAGGCGTTGGTTGGATTAACAATATAACCCCTATAAAGGTCTTGAACTTGGTAGCGTCCGAGTTCGATTCCGGGAGGAGTAGCCCTTTGTGAGGGAGGAGTTATATCTCTCGCTTCGAGCCCGGATTAGTCTGGACCAATGTGTCTGGGATACCGGGTGGGATGACCAAAAAAGTCAACAGAATGAGGTCAATCATCACACTAGGGTACTAGATTCGATCTTTGGTTCCGTAGTGAAGTTAAAAAAAATATACAGATTTTGACCTGCTTGTTTGTCTGATTTTTTTAGACCATATACTTTTTATTTGAAAATTTTAGACCATATACTTAGTTTGTGTCCTAATCACAATTTCTTTCTTAAAACTTTATAAAAAAAAAAATAAAGAGTGAGGTAGAGAAACATCAAATTAAGAAAAGGGAAATACAACTTTTTCTTTTTCTATTGTGCTCCTTTTTCTTTATAAAATTATTATAATAATTCAATATGCAATAATTTCTTCCATATCATTCTATAAATTCCATCATCAACACCACACAAACCTCTCCCACTCTCTCTTATCCTCTTCTCATCATCTACACTCTTCCTTCCTCCCCATATAACCCTACACAACACCATCTCTTCTTCTTACAAATCTCCTTCATTAGTTTCTCCAAGATATTCTGCAAGACTTTGATGCTCATGTCTTGTTCTTAATGTTATCAGAGACTCATGTCTCCTGTACTTAGTGAAATCCTCCTTTCTGGTTTTATGATCAACTCTAGTCTCAGGCGCAGGACCCATCTTGTTCAATCTTTCTCAGTTGTTTTCCTTCACTGGTTTTACACTATTTCATGAACACCCTTTTGTTTCCAACTCCATTATTTCTTTAGCTGCAATATTTCTTTCACATCTTATCATATAATCAATAACCCTTTAGCCAAATAAAGATTTTTCTGGTCCTGTGCCTTTTTTCAAGCATAGTTTTCCAGCGTAATATTTGATTAATCTCTAGTTGTAAGCATATATATATTAAGGTTATGGCTTGTAACTCTAGTGGTTCAAGCATATTGAGGAGCTCTAGCTCAGAAGAAGATGTCCAGACTGTTATGGACCAACGTAAACGTAAAAGAATGCTGTCGAATCGCGAATCTGCTCGCAGATCAAGGCAGAGAAAGCAGAAGCATCTCGACGATTTAATGTCACAAATTGGTCAACTAAGGAAAGAAAATGAAGAAATATTAAGCAGAATGAATGTTGCTACACAGCTTTATTTGAATATTGAAGCTGAAAACTCAGTCCTGCGAGCTCAAAAGACAGAGCTTGGCCACAGGTTGGAGTCTCTGAATGAAATCATCAATGGTGTCAGCTTCTGCAATGGGATTTTTGGTGCAGAAGAGGGGATTTGCAGTGACGGTGATGATTTTCTGATGATGAATCCATGGAGTTGTTCTTTTGGTTCGAACCAGCCACTTATGGACATGGTTATGTATTGATTGATCATCTTGTTTTAGTTCTGATCTTATGTTGTCATTTCTGGTTT
>CANYCX010673239.1:0-12774 GCA_948193385.1 Breynia disticha f. nivosa
GCATGCAGCTTAATAGCCAGTGAGGATTGCTTACTGAGTATTTCCAAATACTCACCTTCTATTTTGCTGTTAAAAATGTGCAGAGTGACAGGTATTAGAGACGGGAGGACGTGATCGGCGATGCCAGCGATGCGATACTGAAGGTCGGGCTCCCCATTGTTTAAAGATGATTGTGTGTAGATGGTTATGCATTTGTGTAAATGCTAGTGTAACTATTTTCTAACTTAACATTTAAAATGTTTTCCCGCTTCCGCACTTCAAATTAAGATTTGTGTAAATGGTTTGTATTTCAGCTTTGATTTTGATTCTACAACTTCTGTTTTAAAAAAAAATAGCGCGTTTTAACAATTATTTAAAAATGAACTTTGAGGATTTTCGGCGTCACATGTCTTACCTATAAAGCTAGCACAGATTCACGATGTTTTTTTTATGTGAATATGCTCAGAAGATATAGATCATATCATACGCATGTTATACTGGAATAAGAACTACAGATAGCAAAAAATCTAACTTATACCGATGAAAAGTTATAGATTATGGATCACAGGACAAAGTAGTTAAGAAGAAAATAGGTTCCTACGATAAAATTTCTCTTCAAACATCATAACATGAAAGAAGCGACATGGGAAACATAGGACAACATAAGACTTGATTACCATAGTTATTAAGAGGTGAATTTTACATATTAAGTAACTACATTCTCATTTAATGATATATAAAATAAAAGATAACAAACATTTTATACAGGATAGCTAGAATATAGATACGGATAATCAGAAATAGAAATTTCGAGGACAAAATTCTTTAAGGGGAAAGATTTTTAACGTTCCTCAACTAAAACCTTATAATTAGTGAGATAATTAACATAATTAAGAATGAATTGAATAAATTAATGTTAGAGTGATATAAGGATTGTTATTAGATGAGAATATGTGTGAAAGGAAAGTTGACTCATATTCTAGGAGAAATTAAATAGGTATATAAAGAGTACCCACAGTTAAAGACAATAAGTGGTGGTTATAGACTATGCATGGTACCCATGACCATGTGTAATAAGTGTGATGAAGAATAAATGCATTGTAGTCACGAACGTGCGCATTTGATGATGAACATGTGTAAATTGGTTAATCTATCACCATTTCAAAAGGATTAGAACTTGAAGCATGAGGTGGATTGCTTTAACAATAGAAAAAAACAGAAAAAGAGAAAAATGAAGCAGAAGTGTGAATTGTGAAAATTGAGAGAGATTTTGAGAGAAGGGAGTACAGGGTTTCGAGAGAAAATATTGAGACAAAATAGAGAGACTTTGTGGGTTTTAGGCTTGAAATTGAGTCAAAAACACGTCAATGATAGTAAGATAGAGCAGAGAATTTATTGGTATAGTCGGTACAGAAATTCATAAAGGAAATGGTAATGGTTAATGAAATTGTATATAGAGTTTGTTGATAATTAAATGTGAATTTAGCTTAGAATTAGAGATTGTTGATAATTGACAAAAATAGGAAACCGGTGAAATTGAAATAGGAGCATACATATAAATATTTTGTTTATATTGAATTTTAGGTGAACAGGTCATGATCAGAGCCCACGTCACTCTGAGTATTTAAATTAGTAGATGAATAATCTAACCCACTTTTAAATATGGCTTAATTATTAACTGTAATTGCGATAAAATGGTAAATTATGAAAACGGATGTATATGCGTGTGAATATGTTAAAATGGAAATGTATATGTATATACAATCGAATGCGAACATGTGCACAAAATATGAAATGAAATACAAACAGGTACGTGAACGATTATTTAAATGTGTGTATATGTATATGATGGAGATGGTGGTGTTTGATCTAGTAGTGATTATATATATATATATATATATATATATATATATATATATATATATATATATATATATATATAGTATGATGGATCATATGGAGACTACAGATACTATATAAGGTGGGAGATATTGCTAGAGAACAGTTGCTTCATATTTATTTATATGTTTTACGAATGATTTCGAAAATATGATTGCTTACGATTACAGTTATGATTACAGTTAATATGATAAAAATACAGGAAAGTGATATAGTTTAAATTCGTATAAAACGAATAAGAATTGTTTACGTTATTATGTTTATGAAATAATTGATTACTCATAAAGCTCGAATCTCATAAAATCTATGTTAGTATATTTTATTTTTAGGATCAACTAGATAGCCAGAGTAGTTTTTGAGGATATTCACAGATGGGTTGGCTGTTGATAAACAACATCTCTCTACCTCAGATATGATAGTTGGATTTGTACATATTTGTGACTTCATGTTATGTTTGTATATTGTTGGATTCCATGTTTGTTGATAGATAGATAAATACAAATATGAATGATGTTATCATAGGTTGAGGTGCATATTGATATTGATATTATGATATATATACATATGTGAGTGTTGATGTTGACAGTTGCGATTAATTTAAAGGATTGATTAAAGGTTGATATTGAATATATTAAAGGATTACAATAGATTCACAAGGGCCATAATTAATTGATATGGGCACTGAGTTAAATAGAATAGGGGGCATATTAGATCCAACACAAGGCCAAGACCATGAGTGTGTTGACTAAAACGATCTGTGTTGTGGTTGTATATTAACCATGCTGTAAACTGTTTGTACAGAAAATGATGCAAGTGTTTTATGATAATATGAAATGACAAGTATAATTAACATGAGTACTAAATAGTAATAAAAAGTATTAAATTATCCGTTATTTTATGAATAGATGAACAATAATTATATGATTAAAAGGCTAATAAAGTTTGGATGTTCCAGTTTGGACATAAAGATTAAAAAACAAATTAATAGGGTAGATTTGAATGATTTTGCTAATTTGAGAAAAGCGAGCATCAGAGCAGAGAATTTTCTTAAAGAATATCAAAGTAAAAAAAGTAAATAGAGGATAGAGATATGCCATACAGAGTCTAGTCGACTAAAAAAATGACTAGTGTTTTCTCGATTATCTTATTCATGAGGTAGAGGTCAATTATTAAGTTCCCGAGGTAGACATGCCCTAGTATAGACATATGGTAGGAGTTAAGGCTGAGGTCAAAGTACTCTTCATAGTAGCGACCATTATGTTCTCATTGTCAAATGTATCATTTGGGAGAGTGATGTACTAAAACATCCTATCATGTTATCATATTAATCATGTAATCTATTAATAAGATTGTCATTTATGTACGTATAAATTAAAACCTTTCTCGTAAAATTGTATATGTTACTATCATTAATCGTTATCCTAATATTTTCAATCATACATACAATTTTATTGTATATTCAGTGTATTTGCATACAATTTTATTGTATATTCAGTTTATTATAACACCGATAAATAATTAGAATACCAATTGTATTAGTTAACATACCCATGGGTTAAACTTTGGGTTAGACTTATACGTCCTTTATTCTGTACTATACCATATCTATATTTTACGTAAAACTGGTATATACCGGCTATAAGTTGAATATACCGATAACTCAATATTGAAAACTTGTAAAAACAATCTCAGTAATTCTACCAACTTTCACACAATAACAATCCATTCTGTTAACATACACCTCAACCAGTACTATTATCAGAAAACATCAAACCATACTCGTATATATATACATATCAACTCAAAGTCAACCAAACAACTACAACCATCTCAACTCAACCAGTATCAGTTGTAACAGCAAAATCATATACAATATACACATAACATGCAAATATGAAACATGCCAACTCCTAGCTGGTGTCCGATGAAGAGAGAGAAAACACAGGAGTAGCAGCCGACCCACCCATACACGTCTCTTAATTATTTCTCTAGCTACCTGATCCTGAAAAGAAAATATAAAATCACAGTTGGTGAGTTGCGAACTCAGTGAATAATCAATAATTTAAACCATTCCATATCAATTCATTAAGCAATGCCATTTGTGATTTATCATTTCAAACATAGAAACGTAATCATATAAGCTATTGTTATTATAAATGCATTTCCTGTGATCATGTAACTAGCTTATGGGAACTACGTATGATAAGTCTATCAATATAACATGCAATGTAAATTGATCTGTAGCTGTATATTGTATACTGTATAATTTCCCGTCTCCACTCCCGTCTTTAATGATCAATCATATATCACCTATCCAATCACCTCACTAATATCATGTCATGTCAACTTATACTCGTATATTGCATCAAGCAATTGTATAATATCATGTAACATACCTGTTTGCATTTTCATTTCAAATGTACCTATTCGCATTTCTATCATATAAACGTGAGTTAGTATACTCACATGTTAACTAAACTACTCAAACTGGCAGATACTCATGTCCTTTCTGGCTCGCATACTCTGTCGTCCTATACAATCATATACTAAACTTTCTATAAAATTCAATATAACCACATATTCATATACATGCTCTTACTTTAATCATATCAATTCCCTAACTTATCGATTATCCACAATTTCTAACTTTTAAACTAAATTCATAATAAATTCTATATATAAACATCGTAATTAACTCTGAGAAATTTCTATAAAAACTTACCAATCGTTATCCTGCTTGATTATACGATAAATTTTGTATTTCTAACTCAATTTCAATTCAAATCACCAATTTTCCTCTCCAATTCCTTAACCTAAATCCCTCTCTCATTCTTTGGTCTTTGTTTACTTCTTCTTTGCTTAATTCTTGCCTCAGCTTTGCTTTTACATTATTAAGTATATACCTCCTACTTAAAGTTTCAATCCTCACAAAATCATGTCATAAATCACTAACTACATATTGTCATTGTATAATATGAGTGGTCAAATTCACAATGCATTTTTGTACAACCCCTTGTTGTATACTACGCGTGGTCGTGGCTACCACTTGTAGTCTACCACCCCCTGTATTTTATGTTCGCATGCTAATATTTTTCCTTTTTATATATACTTGCTATGAATAATCCATCAACTTGAAATCAATCGCTCATTCCCTTTGTTTTATTGAGATATTTCTTAATTTCATTAATCATTTTAATTACTCTGTTAATTATAAGGTGTTTAAGATGAGGATGTTACAAATCTTTCCTTTTAAGAATTTCATCTTCGAAACTCACTTATGTTCTTTATTATTGATATCCTATGTTATTTATGATATATATATTTTTACTATCTCTTATTCTACATGTTTCTATAGGCAAATATAAGTACGTAATATATAAAATTTAAATATGAATAGCTATGGATACTTTTTTCTCATCCAATCCTCTATCTCTCATGTTGCTTCTTCCAAATTTTTATGTTTCCAAAGAAATTTAACCATTGGAATCTTTTTGGTTGTTAGCTGGTTTGTTTTATGATCCATAATCTGTATAGGTTCTTCAGTATAGGTTAAATTTTCTAATATCTTATCTATATCTCCTAAGAACACTCACATGGAAAACAATGTGAGCAAGTCATTAGGTTAAAGGACTAACCCGCCCTATAATCTCATATGGTCCAACATATCTAGGACTCCACTTCCCTTTATTTCCAAATCTCATTGCTCCTTTCCAGGGCGAGAGTTTCAAAAATACCTTCTCCGCAATTTCATACTCCATCTCTCTTCCATGCTGATCATAATAACTTTTTATCTATCTTGTGTCACTTTCAATTTGCTTCTGATTAGCTCAGCTTTTTTGGCTAGTTCTTAGACATGTTCAGGTCCTTCAAATGTATCTGCCCCTTCTCGTCCTAGTAAATTGGACTTCTATATTTCTGTCCATATACAGCTTCAAATGGTGTCATACCAAAACTACTATGATATTGATTGTTGTAAGAAAATTCCATCCGTGGTATGTGCCGATCACAAGAACCTTGAAACTCGAGAACACAAGATTTCAACATCTCCTTTAGTGTATGTATAGTTCTCTCCTTCTCTCCAACAGTCTATGGATTGGAATTAGTAATAAAACTCAATTTCTACCCAATGCACTCTGTAATGTCTGCCAAAATTTGTAAGTAAACCTGGGATCTCTATCTAATACTGTAGAAATAGGAATACCATGTAATTAAACTATCTCTCGTATATATAACTCTGCCAACTGCTCTAAAGTGGTCCCGATGTTAATCGATAAGAAATGAACAATTTTGATCAGTCTATCTACAATTAACCAAACAACATCTTTACCAGACTGTGTATATGGTAATCCTATCACAAAATCCATAGTTATTCATTCTCACTTCTAAACTGGTATCGATAATGGCTGAAGTTTCCCTATATGTGCTTAATATTTAGCCTTTACTTATTAAAATATGAAGTATTTAGATATGAATTGAACTACTTCCTTTTTCATGTTTAGCCACCAGTAGTGTTGTTTTAGAGTATTGTACATTTTTGTCATTCCTGGATGCATAGCATATGCAGCATTATGAACTTCATCCAATATCTCTGTCTAATCTCCTCGATATCTAGTAAACATACTTTGGATCCAATCATCAATAATTCATCAACCAATTGAAATTGGGTCTCAATACCCTGGTCAATCTGTTCAACTATCCTTATGCGCTCTTCATTTTTTTGTTGTGCTACTTGTATCTTTCTTAACAACACTGGTCGAACCATTAATGTTGCTATTAACATTCCTGGTTCATTTAATTCTAACTTTGTATTCAAACTTCGTAAAGCTATAAAATTGGTCATACATGTTAACTGCAGGCTAGGTATTGCAACACTTGATTTTCTACTAAGTGCATCTACAACCACATTTGGTTTTCTGGGATGATATTTAATTGTGCAATCATAGTCCTTCAATAACTCTAACCATCTTCTCTAGCATATATTTAATTCTTTTTGGGTCATCAAGTATTTCAGACCTTTATGATATGTAAAAATCTGAAATGCCTCGCCCTAAATATAATGTCTTTGATCTTAAGAGGAAATACTACCGCTGCAAGTTCTAAATCAAGTACTGGGTAGTTCATTTAATGTGGTATGAGTTTTTTAGAGGCATATGCTACCACTTCCCTATTATGCATCAGTGCGCATCAAAGTCCCTCATATGAAGCATCACTGTAAAGGATAAATTCTCCTATACTCAAAGGAATCATAAGGAGTGCAGCTGTGGTCAGTTGATATTTCAATTCATCAAAACTTTGCTAATATTGTTCATTCCACTAGATAGAAACATTCTGTCTCAGTAGTCATGTCAGTGAAGTAGCTATAATTGAGAAGCCCTCCACAAATCTATGATAGTAACTTGCCATACCTAGGAAACTATGAACCTCTGTAACTGTCTTAGGAGGTTCCCAATTTACTACTGCTTCAATTTTCTTTGGATATATTGATATTCCTTGTCCAGATATCACGAGTCCTAAAATGACTATGTGATCCAATAAGAACTCAGATTTGCTAAGTTTTGCATACAAATTTTAATGTTTACAATAGTATTAATAAATGTTCATTGTGTTCTTCAGTATTCCTCAAGTAGATTAGTATATCATCTATGAATACAATCACGAACTGATCGAGGAAGGATAGGAATATATTGTTCATCAGTGCCACAAATGTTGTGGGAGCATTAGTTAAACCTAATGGCATAACAAAAAACTCGTAATGATTATACTGGGTTCAAAAAGAAGTCTTTGGAATATCTTCCTATGCTATCTTTAATTGATGATACCCTAATCTTCTTTCAATCTTTGAAAACACTGTGACACTTTGCAATTGATCAAGTAGATCATCTATCTTAGGTAATGGATATTTATTTTTCACGGTTAATTGATTAAGTTTTTTGTAATCTATACATAATCGTAATGTTCCACCTTTCTTTTTAACAAATAATACAGGTGCTCTCCAAGGTGAAACAATCAGTCGAATTAATCCCTTATCAAGTAATTCTTGTAATTATTTCTTTAATTCCTATAATTTATATGGTGACATTTTATACCCGTTGTATAGATATTTGTTTCATACTAGGAATCAACTCAATAGTAAACTCTGTCTCTCTGTCAGGAGGTAATCCTGCGAGATCCTCCAAAAATACATCAGGGCATTGCACTACTATTGGCATTGCTTTGACATTTTTATAAGTTGTTTCTCTATCAACTACATGCGCCAAATAAGCTTCACATCCGTCTTGGATCAACTTAAAGGATTGAATAGCTGATACTAGACAACTAGGCACAATCTTTCTGTTTTTGCAAAATATTACTTTATCTTGTTCTTTAAGTTCTATAATTACTTCTTCCATGAAATAATGAACTTTAGCCTGATGATGAGCTAACCAATCCATACCTAATATTAGATCAAGCACTGTCAAATCAAATAAAATTAAATCAACTATCAATAATGTACTTTGTATTTATATATTACAATTTTTGTATATCATATGTACCCACATCATTTTGCCAAAAGAAGTATGGACTTATAGGCTCTGAGTCAATGTCTCGAGTTTAAATTTTATTACATGTGTAATGCTATGGAAAAAAGATAGAATAAATCTATATGGAAAATAGATTAAAACAGAATTGAATCAGAATGAAAATTAGAAAAGTGTTGAAAACAGTAGATGAGCACAGGCTGGAGCACAACCGTGCCAGTGGGCGTGCTTATCATTGATAGGAAAAATTAGAACTATCTCATGCATGATCAAACTAGAACTCATGCCAGAAAAGCATGGCACGCCCTGGAGCATGACCTATGCTGCAGATCATGTCGCCTAGAAAAGTTTTGAATAGAATATCGATTAACACTATTTTATTGAACAGAGCACCAACGGAGCTAAAACTTTGAGAGTAAACCTATAAGTGATGAGATTATGAATTTCAGTAATGATGGAAAGAAATTGATTTAGATGTTGAATGATTTTAGTTAACAGAAATTGAGTTGGTTGAATTCATGAGAATCAATTATGATGCTCAAAATATGTAAAGAATGGATAGATAAGGAATCGATTGACTGAACCTAAGAGAGAAAACTAAGGAGTTTGTTTAATTAAGGTTGGAATTTGAATTATACAAGTTATTGACAACCTTGGGTGATGATTTTTGTATAGGAGGAGAATTACGACACTTGAATCAAAGTTGAGCCATGACGCTGACTTTGCGTATTTATGAGGTAAGTGTCGGTTACATTTACCATTGTATGTCTTGCATCTGTATGGTTAATCATACTTGAGAATGATTCAAATATATTAAGATGGTAGCTAAAATGTGTCTTGAAATGAACTTGGGTGCTCTTGATTGATATGTGCTTTCATTGCTTATGTGAGTTTTGATGCTACTATGAGGTTGTTAGTATGAGTTTCATTATATATTTGTATATAATCTGATGTGAGAATCCTTGTATGAAAATGAACTAAGCAAAAACATTGGCTTACTGTATGTATTATGATGAATAACATGCCTATGCCTTTGAATTTTCTTATTGCTATATGCATATGAACTATGAATTATGTGAAATGCATAGATTGATATTAATGATTTATTGATGATATGCACTATGGAATTTATTGATGTTATGCACTATTACCTATGATGTTCATATGTGACATGTTATGAACTATGAGATTTATGGTGTGATTATGCATAGCTTGATTTGATTCAGAGTGGCCATAATGAATGCATTTGATTCATTCATGTGTTGCATTAGCATTGTATGTGACACATGGTCGTGATTAATTCTGAGAGAGATCTCGATGCTAGGCCAGGCTCAATGATGATTATTTTGAGAGAGATCTCAATGCTGGTCTGGGACCGAGAATATTTTGGGCGAGAGCTCGATGTCAGTATGGGACCGAGGAAAAAGAAAATGAGAAAAGAGAACCCAGGGCATATTGTATGTGATTACATTGGCATCGCATTAGCATTTTCATAATGCATTCATATGTATTTTGATGTCATGGAAATAGTTTAAATGTTGAATTTGATGACTGATTATTGCCGTAATATTGTTGTTGTTATTGTTATGAATGTTGGGAGTAGTTGTCCTTAATGGTTAAAGCATGTGTGGCTTGGATATGTATTGAAAGCATGTATTTGTATACCAATTGATAATGATGTGCTTGTATGAAGTGTTTGTACTGTAGATATGGTATCCAGAATGTAACACTTAAGTGTTAACTGATAAGAAACGTGCTTGTTGCCTTTGTGCCTTAAAATTGAAAGTGAACTGTACATTTTCGTAGGTCAGTAAGTCCATCGTGCCAACCAGCACGACCTTGCGTTGGGATCGTTTTAAAACCACTAGCTCGTGCTAGAAACCTATTCTGTAGCAAGCATGAGCACGACCCTGTGCTAAATACGGCACGACCGTTCCACCTGGAAAACATGCTGTATAGACTTTCAAATATAAATTAAGTACAGATTTGGGTAGAAAATTAATAGAGCAATTATCCCTATCGCACAATGTACTTAAATCATAATAAGAAACGATTACTTATGCATTAACTACTTTGGTAAGTGTGTAAAAGCACTTACTGAGTATGTAAATACTCACATGTGTGTGTGATTTTTGATATTGTGCACATCATAGATAGCTGCCAGTCTTTGATACCTACGGTGGACTGAGAGCATAACGATACGAGATTACGAGGTCTTGGCCCCCAAATTTTGATATTTTGGATTTTGGATCTGTACATATTTAGTACGTATTTTAAACATGCACTTTAGTTTGTTTTCAAGCTAAACTACAGCTTCTGTGTTTCTATTATGTTTGTTTAAAATTTAGGTCGGAGTTTTAATGAAATGCATGTATTATTCTTATCATCTTCTTTCTTATCTAACTTGGATTATGAAAACCATTTTAAAAGAAAATGGTTATAAAAAGTTTAAATTTATTCAAAAATAATGGTTGCGAAAATGGGTTTTACAAAGGCAGTAGTTACTGATTTAATCATCCACACATTCGGCTAAGAAGGAGAACAAGCAAGATACACGTTTTCTTTCATAAAGATTCAATCTCTATGTAGCTAGTTTAATCTTTAGGCCATATATAATGTTAACTCAATTTTGTGTGATTCTTGGTTGTCCTTTACGTGTTTCTTTGTGTATTTTCTTAAACATGTAGAAAACCCAACAAACAACATCAAAGGATATTTGGTCCTTTCTCTAACATCTACAATTAGAGATGGGCACAACATCCAAATTTGAGATATGGAATTGGTTAGCAAAGAGACAACTTTCTTCAAAGAAATCAACAAATCAGCATCATCTAATAACAACTCCTCACTTGAAAGTTTGATAAGAACATTGGTGACCACAACACAAGAAATGTAATGCCCTGAAAATATTACGACAAATATTACGAATGATTCAGCAGAAAAATGGCAGAAATTGGCAAGGAACGGCCAAGCTGGTCGTTTCTCATGGCCGTTCAGCTTCCATAACCATGTGAACGGCCATATGGAACGGCCATAAGCCGTTCACATGGCCATTTGGCCTGCTGGCAGACTAAATTAAAACGCATGTTTTCATTTCAAAGGAGAGAGAAAACATTGTAAACGAGAACTAAACATTCCCAGCTGTTTTCTCTCAATACCAAACACGAAAATACCTTTCCAAACCCTTCCAACCCTCAAACCTTGCTTCTAAAACGTGGAGACTTGTAGATTTTACCCCAGAACAGCACCTAAACAAGTTCTAAGGTTGTTGGACGAAATTTCAGTGAGGTAAGTTCCAATTTTAATGTAATGTATGTGATAAAGAGTGAGCTTTCTGTCGAGTTTTATGGGGTTTTGCATGTTACTCGTATTAGCATATGGGTTTAGCTTGGTTTTGCAAGAATGGTGGGAGTTGGTGATTCTAGGGTTTAGTCATTTGGAGTTTTTTTGAAAATAAGAGTGAGGGTAGGAATTTGAGGTTGATTTTGTGTACAACGAATATAATGTGATTGAATATGTGTGTAGGTATTGGTATTCGGAACCCGAATTGGGAATCGGGCGACAAAGCAATTCTTGAAGCCCGAGATAAGTGTTTTTCAACGCTTGCTATAATGAGTTTTTCCTTTGTATGGTTTGAATTATGTGAGGTTAATGGAATTTATATGAGTTTTTGTTGTTGCTTAGGTATTGGATTAAATCAGTGTTAGTAAGTGCATTTGACATTTACTTGAGTGTGACTTGTTGTGAATGGTTGATTATATAGATGTTGCTTATTTATGAAAGGTTGATTTTATGTATGTTGCTTTGTTATGTATGAGTTGGGGTATATGCCTTGAGAATATGAGAAAATGAGTTATTGGGAGGTAAGTATGTTATGAATGGTGTGATTACGATTTATGAGATGTTTGGTGTAAAGAGTGGAATGGTTTAAATGTGAGTAAGTGTCCTTTGACGCTTACTTTGGAATGGTTGCCATGGATGGTTGGAAAGATATATGTGAGTTGAACTTTGTATGCTTTGAATGCCAATTTGATAAATTGTATGGAAAATTTGAAGTTGATTCATAAGTAACTTGTATGGAATGTTATGAATATGATGTGCTTATATGATATGTTGTGAATGTTCTGGCCACAAGTTGGAATTTATGAATGATGTAATGAATTGTGTTTGAGCATCCATGTGCACGATAAGAATGTTCCTTGATTGATGATACTGATGAACCCCTTTGAGTTATAATGTGTATGTTTTTTATGCCACGAGTTTGGCTATTATAAGCATATTAGCCTGTATTGCAATATGGATGATTATGGAACATTCATGTGCATGGTTTGTGAGAGAATTTGAGATGAAATGCATGGAGTTGCATTCATACATACCA
>CANYCX010673370.1:0-11410 GCA_948193385.1 Breynia disticha f. nivosa
GGAAAGATGGAAATTTTATATGATAATTGAGTTATATTGCTTAGTTGCAATGTAAATTAGTATGTATGGGTTTAAGTGTTTGATTGTTGATTGGAAAGAGGTGAGGTTGTGTGGTTTCTTTCCAGGAAAACAGCGTGCTACGTGTGATCGTAGCTAAGTACGCATGGTCACTGTGACAACGCCTACTTAACTACCTCCGCGCATCTATGTGTACCAAACTACGCGCGGTGGTAACGATAGCGTGTACTTTTCCACCACCACGCGTAGTCCATACCACCCCGTGTAGTGTGCTGATTTCAGAGCAATTGGTGTACATATATATATATATATAGTTTTGGAAGTTAAGTGCGTCATTGAATTGACGAAATATGGAATTGTCGGGACTCTGAGCATGCTAAACAAATGATGTTTGTTTGTTAAGTTATTTTTTTTTAAATCTAGAAAGGATGCTGAAAATGTAAAAAAATGTAAAGAGGGACGAATTTGTTAATGACGGATATGTAAGCATGCTCAAGTTTAAGTATGTTAAAGAGTGTACAATGTTATTCTGTTTAAGAATATGGAATGATCATAAATGTTGTGAGATGCATTTGAAAAAGGAAGCATATGAACATAGGGTAACAGCTGGTACTTAAGAATGAATATGAAATAGTTGAATGCATGTTTAAGATATTTATTTTTAGGAATAAATGTACATGTGTGTGTAAATGGCAAATCTTAGGGAAGTTGTCCATTTAGGTAAGTGTTAATTATTGAGTTTCATAACTCACTGCATTTTATGCCTGCCGTGTGGGCAGATATCTGATAAGTACAACAGAGGTGTGATGGAGATCTTGCTACCAGAAGGACCGAAAAACCAGGGTGATCCATACACTGAAGATTTGTTAAAACAAATGTCATGTCTATATATATATATATATATATATATATATATATATATATATATATTGGACATTTGTAATTTATATATACTTATTGTAATGATTGTATGTGAATTTTTGCTTTTATTTGATTTCTTTCCGTAGAAAGTAGTTATTGTTGAACTATAAATCACACGTGCATAAATGATTTCAACTATACTCTTTTATTATAAAATTATTATTTTCAAAACCTCTGATTCCTAAGTTCCAGTACCACTTGAATGATAATTATACATTTAGTGGTAGCCGGATTTGGACGTCACATTCACCATCACCAAGTCTCCCTCCATGAACTCTTGGTGTCTCCTCTTCTTATCGGTCTTGGATGCTCTAGCCAAGTATGCCTTCGCCATCTCAGCTTTCTCGTGCCACCCTTTGGCAAACAAGTATGCCCCCGGACTCTTTCCTCGATAGCCTGTTGCCAAAGTGTGTGGCATCATTGGTTGTTGCCCCGTTGCCAACTCGAACGGGCTCGCACCAGTCGATTCGCTCTTTTGTATGTTTTACGAAAATTGGGCCACATCGAGTAACTTCTCCCAATTTCGTTGATTGGCACTCACGTAGTGCCGCAAGTAAACCTCCAACAATGCATTCACACGCTCCGTTTTCCCATCAGTTTGGGGATGAAAACCCGTTGAGAAGTTCAACTCCGACCCCATAAGCTTGAACAATTCCGTCCAAAATCGACTAGTGAACCTCGGTCTCGGTCACTAATAATGGTTTGTGGCACACCCCAATACTTAACCACGTGCCTAAAGAAGATATGAGCGGCATCCTCAGCATTGAACTTCTTCGGCACAAGAGCAAATATCCCATATTTGCTAAATCGGTTCACAACCACCATAATGTTGCCTTGCCCCTCAACCTCCGGCAAACCAATTATGAAGTCCATCGAGACGCTCTCCCGCGGTCTCTCGGGAATCGGCAATGGTTGATGCAAACCTGCGGGGGACTTGTTCTCCACCTTGTCTTGTTGACATACAAGACAAGTCCTCACATAGACCTCAATATCATCCCTTATACGAGGCCAAAAGTATGCACGCTCAACCAAAGCTAGCGTGCGATGGATACCTGAATGCCCCGTCCATAAGGAATCATGACAATCCTTGATGATCTCTCGTCGCAAATTATCCCACTTTGGCACATAAATTCGGTTTCCTTTGGTGATGAGCAACCCATCCTCATGCCAAAATTTACGAGCTTTCCCTTCCTTAACTTGCTCTACCACAATCTTGGCTTGTGAATCATGTTCTAGACCATTCTTCAAACGATCTAACAAAGGAAAAGAATGTTGAGTTATAGCGGCTAACTCACCTTTGCGGCTAAGTGCATCCGCCACCACGTTTGCCTTGCCGGGTTTGTACACCATCTCGAAATCAAACTCGACGAGAAAGGCTTGCCATCGAGCTTGCTTCGGAGTTAACTTCTTTTGAGTGAGGAAGTAACTCGAAGCCACATTTTCGGTCTTCACTACGAACTTGGACCCCAACAAGTAATGCCTCCAAGTTCGCAAGCAATGTACCACGGCGGTCATCTCCTTCTCTTGAACTGTGTAGCGTTGCTCGGTGTCATTAAGTTTTTGACTCTCAAAAGCTATTAGGTGTCCTTCTTGCATCAACACCCCTCCAATAGCAAAGTCGGAGGCATCCGTTTGCACCTCGAATGCCTTAGAATAATCAGGGAGAACTAAGACAGGCTCCTTTGTCACGACATCCTTCAATGTTGGAACATTGGTGTTAATATTAGTTCTAAGTTTTGAAATGATAAAAAACTTTATGAATTTAATTGTGATCAAAAGTTTGTGATTGAAATTACTTGAGTAGAATAAAAACAGTCAAGTAGCAGAGCCACTAGTCGACTAGTAGTTTGGATAAGTCGACTGGTGTGCTGGGAATTCAAACAAGAAGAATGTAACGGCTAGTTCTGGGAGAACAGACTCAAGACAGTCGACTGGTAAGAAGACCATTCGAATGATGAAGATTCTTGACAGCTAAAGTGAGCCACAAACCCTGAAAATATGGTAAGGAATCATACCTTTGACCTTAAAGTTAGGGATATGACTTGTGGAAGATTTTAAGTTGTAAAGGTTAAGGACAAAACATCATGGGTAGATAAAGTAAGCTACAAACCCTGAAATTATGGCAAGAAATCATACCTTTTGCCTTAAAAACGGGATATGACTTTTAGAAAGTTTTGAAGTTTAAAAATTATGGATAGACAGATATATAAGTCGACTGGCAGGTAAGTCCAGTCGACTGATAAGTATTTTGATCGACTACAAGTCGGGTCTGAAAGTCTGGAACGCTACTGGAATGAAAACCACTCGACTGGTTTTTAGACCAGTCGACTGGTAAGGTGTTTTTACTCAAGTGATTTATAGACCAGTCGACTGGAATATGGATTTACCAAGTGCAGAGAAAACCAGTCGACTGGTGCAGCTGACAATGAATAAAAGTTGATTTTTTAAAACAGGTGGAAGTGGTCATTATTAAAAGAATAACGTGAAAAAACTCAAGAGAGCTTATAAATTGAGGTTTTTGCTGGAGAGAAGAAGAACACAAGCTTACAAAAGAGTTGATTATTGTCTTGTAATTGTGCTTATTTTCTCATATGTTCTTGTAACTCATCTTGAGAGTGATTTTAGTTGAGAGTGTACATCTATGTTGTTTTGATTTGAATCAAAACTCAGATTGTTTGTAAGGTTGCTTGAGCCAAAATTCGAGAGAAATTAGAAAACATAGTGAAATGTTGAAATCTTAAGTGAGAGCTTAGGTAGTGGAGTAGGATTGGCAAGCCGAACCACTCTAAATTGTTTGTCTATCTCTTCTCTACTCTTGTTTAATTTTATTCCGCAAAAAACTCAAAAAATTTGCCATTCACATAACCTCTATTCAATCCCCTTTTCTAGAGATTATTTGGACTCTACATTCAAAGCTTCGAATGCCGCTTGACTCTTCTCATCCCATCCCCATATTCGCCCCTTCTTCAACATATCAGTCAAGGGCGTTGCTATCGAGGAGTCGCCATGTATAAATCTCTGATTTTAGTTCACCAAACCAAGGAAGGATCGCAACTCAGTCACCTTCTTTGGCAGCTCCCACTCTCGAATAGCTTGGACCTTCGAGGCATCCATTCGCAACTCACCACGCCCAACAATATGACCCAAGAACATCACCTCTGGTTGGGCAAATGTACACTTCTCCTTCTTGACATATAACTCATTATCTCGCAAAGCTTGGAAGACTTGTCGCAAATGTGAAGCATGCTCCTCCAAAGTCTTGCTATATACGACAATGTCATCCAAGTAAACCACAACAAAGCGATCCAAGAAAGGATGAAGTACCTTGTTCATAAGTGTGTAAAACATCGTTGGCGCGTTGGTGAGACCGAATGGCATGACCAAGAACTCAAATGCTCTATACCTCATCACGCACGTGGTCTTCGGCTCATCTCCCTTGGCAATCCTCACTTGATATTACCCCGACCTTAGGTCCAACTTGGAAAACCACCTCGCATCTCCAAGTTGATCAAACAAATCGGCAATAAGAGGGATAGGGTACTTGTTCTTTACCGTTATCTTATTTAATGCCCGGTAGTCGATGCAAAGTCGAAGTGATCCATCATGCTTCTTTTGGAACAATACCGGCGCACCATACAGAGCCTTCGATGGTTGGGTGAACCCTGCATCCAACAACTCCTTAAGTTGCCTCCTTAATTCCTCCAACTCAGGTGGTGCCATACGATATGGAACCGCATATGGTGGCTTTAAATCGGGCTCCAACTAAATCTTGTGATCCACCTCTCGTCTCGACGGCAACTTATTTGGTAGCTTCGGAGGCATCACATCCTTGAACTCCTGAAGTACTCTGGAAATCTCCTGAGGAAACTCTTCAACATTGGACGTTGCCTCTCCTTCCTTAAGTGCCACAAGGAACGTTGGTTCGGCCTTCTTCACGCCTTTAGAAAGTTGCATGGCCGAAAGGATCTTTGCTTTCGGTGGTTCCTCTCGAGACAATGGAACCACACTTGTGCAACCATCACCTCGGATGCTCATTGTGTTGGCTGATGGGATTGCGAAGGCATCCATATTATCGAAAAATTCCATACCAAGCACTACTTGCAAATCATCCATCGGAACAATTGAAAAGTTCAAGATACCATGCCACTCACCAATTTTAACTTGGACGTTCCTTGCCACGCCATAAGTGCTTCTCACCTCCGAATTGATCGCCTTGAACCAACCCTCGCTTGGCTCATACTTCAGGCCCAACTTCTTGGCAACTTTGACCTCCATGAAGTTGTTCGTAGCACCGGTGTCCACCAAGGCCGGCACACCTTTTCCACCCACTATCACATCTACGAACATTCTTCCTTACCGCACAACTTTATTCTTCATGGAGTTGAGGAATTGTAAGCAACCCATCTTACCTTCCTCATATCGTTCTTGCGGCTCTTCACTCCCTTTGAAGGCCTCAAGCTTGCCTTTCTTCGGACAATCTCGGATACAATGAGGACCCTCGCAAAGATAGCACTTTAGTGTTGGACGGTCGCCACCTTTATCAACTTCACGATCTTTTAAGGATCCCTCCTTAGGCCTGCTCTTGGAAGGTACTTCTTTGCCTTCCTTGCTAACCTTCTTCTCTCCCCCACCTTTGCCCTTGTCACCCTTCGAGGGCTTGGTGTATTGGTTGACACTCTTCCTCGTGTCATAGAGAGATTCGGCCACCGCTATCGCATCGGCAAGGTTTTCGACACTGCGCCTCTCCAACTCGGTCCTTGCCCACAGTTGTAGTCCATCGCAAAAGGCAAAGAATGCTTCCTCCTCTGGGTAGTTCAGAATTTCCAACAAAAGCTCAGAGAACTCCTTTACATATTCTCGGATTGTCTTAGTATGGACGAGACACCTTAGCTTGGTTCTTGTCTCCTTCGCCACATTTTTCGGATAGAATTGCTTCTTGAGTTCTCTCATGAAGTCCTCCCACGTTTCCATGGTGCATGTACCCCTCTCGACATCACCATACCTTCGTCTCCACCACACCATGGTGGTATCCTTAAGATAGAGGGAGGCACATTCAATCTTCTTGGCTTGGTCCACCAAACCAATAGCCTTGAAGTATTGCTCTAAGCTCCACAAGAAATCATCGATCTCCTTTGCATTTCGAGCCCCACCATACGACTTAGGCTCGAGTACCTTCACTTTGGTGGATGGAGCGATCATGGCGTGCGCAACCCTTCCTTGCGCCACGACAATCTTGCACAAGCTCCAATCCGCCTTGACCTCCTTTAGCTCTTCGACTACGGCGGTAAGAGCAACTCTTAACTCGACAATCTCGGCACGAAGAGCTTCTTCCGTGGTCTTCACCATTTTAGAAGCATCGGAGGCCACGACATTGATGGTACCATTCACGTCCTCACGGAGTTGAGTTTGCTCACTCTCCAACTCCTCGACCTTTTGGTCCCACTCGTCGATCCTCTCATGATCTTCTCCTACGGTGATCTCCACCCTAGAAAGTCTAGCCAACACCTCCTCCATCTGATCTCGTGTTGTAGACTTCTCACGCTTCCTTTCGCTGGTGCGGGAGGATTCCTCTCCAACTTCCTTCCCTCGTGAACAATTTCACTTCCTGATGCCATCTCTTGAGCTACTCCGGTGTTCTTTCCCATCGTTGGCTCTGATACCACTTGTAACGGGCTTGGACTAAATACCAACGCTCGTTCGGTACCTGCGCTCTTCTCGATTGCAAGTCAGCCTAACTTCGCTAAAGGAATGCAAAGGATTGCTAGCACACTTATAGTTTGAGTGAAAAAAGTATGCTTAAGAAATGCTCTTAGTCTTACACAAATGTAAGGTGTTATGTAAGGTTTGTAAGGTGAATACAAATGAACCCACCAAGGGTATATATACACTTTCCACCTCCTCAATGGACGGTGGAGATTGATTTGATCCTATGGCTAATATTGCTCATCTAGAATTATCTACAAGCCCATGGAAATATCTTACATATTCCATATCCTTCCTACACATTCTAGAACTCTTCTAGAATGCTCCAGAGTCTTCAAGGTTCCACAAGCTTCTAGAAAGTTCCATAACCTTCCGCAAGCTTCCAACATATTCTAGAACATTCCACAATGTTCTAGAGAATTCTAACCTTCTTCGAGCTTCTAGAAAATTCCAGAACATTTCTAGAATTTTTCGGACACCTCGTAACACTCGGCCCAGTTGTGACTTGCAATTTTTTTCTCTGAACTTGTATCTTCAAGCTCTCGAGCCTCAGAGGCCTTAGGTCCTCCGTTATTTTCGCCTGAGCTTGTGCTCCTTTTCTTTTGGCTTGAATCTCTACCCGGGTCTTCCTCACTGAGCCTCTTCTTTGGGCTTCAGGTCCTGGGCCTCATGTTTTTCTTGACCTTGCACCGAGTCATGATGGGCTTCTCATGTCCGGCTTCTTCCATGTCTCCCCATCCAGGATCTTTATCAGGCTGTTAAGCCCGCCCATTTGGGCTCGGGCTCTGATACCATCTTGGAAATTTCAGGCCTGCGTGATGGGTCGTACTCGGGAGTGTTGTTGCATTGTCAAACTCGAGAGGACCAAAGTGCATTATGTAGAAGTGTGTGAGTACCAACTTGAACAAAACCAATTGGCTTGTTCAAGGTCCTCACCTTCCTACATATATACATCTCTTATTCCTCTCTTTTCTTCAATGTGGGACAAACCCACTTTCCTTTCTCTTCTTTATTTTCTAATATAAAGGTTTATAAAGTAGAGTAAAGTAAGGTAAGGTAAGGTTTTGTGTCAATTTGTTTTGTTTGGAAAGAAGGTAAAGTAGAGTAAAGGTTTGTAAAGTAATATAGAGTAAAACTACACTTACTTTCTCAACCCACCGATTTGGAGGGTTAGAATGGAAGGTTTTTTGAGGTTTTTAAAAACCTTCAAGACCTTTATCTTCCACCCATAAACTTTTTTTACAAACAAGGTTTTTAATAAACTTACTTAACAAAACCTCCATTAATCTCCACAACCTCCCATCCAAACACACAAGAGTACAAACAATATACAAAAAGAGTACACTGGACAAAATGGATCGAACCCTTTTTCATTCTTCATTTTTCTGCAGCATTGAAATCATGAAACCTTCAGCAGTTGTAATTGTTTGTGTAGGATCTGCATGACAATTTACTTCCCGTGACTTCGATGGTTCATTTCCTTGGAAATTGGAAGAAGTTACACTTCTCTGAGTAATATGTGGTTTCAGAATTGAACCTTGAACTGATGGAATTGAGAACGTAAACCAAATGTTCATTGGCATTCTTAATTGTTTTCATTTTATGGTTGCTCAAGTAATAAGGCTGAGCATGCTCTGACCCACATTTGGGATAAGTTGTGTTGTTAAGCTCATATTTCATCAGTTGACAATTTCAGACTTCTATGAAAGCTGAAAAGTTGTATGGTTTGTTAGGCTGACTTTCATTTGGTGATACTTTATTTTTTTCTGTTCATGTTTTGTTTTTCTCTTAATTAAGTTTGCATATGTACTGAATTAATTAATTAATTAATCCTTCCTCCTACAATTGCCATCTCCTCAGCTAAATCCCCTAAACCAACAACATGCTTTCCTCCTGATCTCATCTTCACCTTTTCCAGGTTTGTTCTATCTCACCTCTATTCACTCTCTTTTTTGTATTTGTATAATTATTTTGTTTGCTTATATAACTAGGAATAGTATAGAGGATGACCACTTGATTTTTGCTGTTTCAGATTTCCATACATCATCTTGCTAGGACCCTACTCTTTTCTGTTCATACCTTCATTTCTTCATTACACACTGGAAGGTATTGTTAAATTTGCTTAACAGAGAATCAATATATCAATAATGTTTTGCCTACTAATTTTGGCATCAATATAGCAGCAAAAGAACGAAACCATCGACAAAATTGCTTATTATTACGGTTGACTTTTAAGTTATTCCACATTTACACGCAGAATTCTTTGTAAATTTGTCTAATCATATAAATGTTGTTCTGTCCTGGTTTGTTTAGTTAAATCGTATTTTTACATAAATACTTCAAAGACATTTCATGTTACCTTTCCTTGAAAGAATAATAAATTTCATGCTATACAATGTCTCCCCGAATACATACATACATAGGACCTCGAGAACAGCGAAGTCAAAAATGGTCAGAGAGTCAGATTCTGATGTTCGGCAACATTTTAAGGGAACGGATAAGTTTTTCGAATGCATTTATTGCGGGGATAAATTCAATGGCAAGCCATCGGTTACCAGATTGAGATATCATTTGTTAGGAGAAAGAAATAAGGGCATTCGAACTTGTGAAAAAGTGCCAGAACATGTCAAAATAGATATGCAGACTGCTATTTCCAATAAAAGGCGTCGAAAGTTAGGGTCTAGATCAATCAATGATGAGTTGCCCAATCCTGCTTCAACTTCATTACCTCCACAGAACAACCACTTGGTTCAGGAACAAGCTGCCTTGCAAAATGAATTTCATAGTATGGAACAAGTATTTTTGGAGTCTTCTAATCCAGAACCAATGCCTAAGCTGCTCAAAACTTGTCAGGGAAGATCAATACCATTGTTGACTGGCAAATTGGTGGGTGAATCATATAAAACAACATTGGAAGAAATATGGTCAAGTTTAATGAAGTAGGATGTATTGAAGGTTGGAATTTATGGCAGGGGAGGTGTCGGTAAAACTGAATTAGCCAAACATATTTACAACAGACTAATGTCGAGAAGACTGTTTGACAAGAAGTGTGTGATAATATTGGATGATTTATGGATCTATATTTCTCTTCTCGATCTGGGAATGATGGATGGTAGCATGAATGGAACACCGATGTCTTCATTGAGTGGAGCTATGAAGGAAAAGCGATCCCAGGCTTAGGCCTGTAGTAAAAATAATGGTTTGGCAATCTAGGACACTAATGAATATCTACATGTCATGCATAGCTCCCTGAATAGAACTGCTAAGCAAGCTGAGCCCCAACTGTATGTGGCAGTCTGCTCTAAGTCTCCCAAATACAGCAAGTAATGCATACTCACTTTGCCGGTGTCTTTGGTACCGAATAAGCAGCCACCAAACAACCGCAGGATGTACGATTGTGTGTATCGTTCTATGGAGTTTTGGTCTGCTCCAGGGCTTGGCATCGGAAAGGCGTCAACCAACCAGGTGGCCCGAATTAAACATCCCTGTATAGCACCTTAGGGGGAAACAAAGCCTAATAATTGTGCACACAAATCAGTCCACCAAGGTAGGACAAGCCCAATAAGTGGACGGTCATCAATAGGCAATCCAGTCTGGACGACCACATCCTGCAATGTGACTGTGAGCTCGCCATCAGACAGATGAAAGGTATGAGTCTCCGGGTGCCAACGCTCTACTAGAGCAATAATAAAGTGGTGGTCCAAGGGAAAAAATCCAATGCGCGCCGCTCCGTAGAAACATTTCTGGCGTAACAGGTGAACCGCGCCAGGATGCATCTACTCAAGATCACCTGGCCTTGTAGTGGTACTACGTCTGCAATCGAGCGAAGTGCTCGCAACCTAAAAAAAATAATGAATACTTTATGAATATATTAATAAGAATAAATTAAAAAGAAACATCAAATTTAATTTTTTTTTGACAGCCAAATTTAATTCAGTTACTCTTCGGTGTCAGTCCAAACTGCCCGTGATCTGTGCTTCGTTTGCAAGTGTAACAAGTTACCATCAATAGGGCCTGGGTTAATATATTGGCATTGACCATCCATCTTCGATATTGAGAAAACATGATTATAAAAGTATTAATCATATTAAAAATAATAAAACAAGTATAATAGTAAAAATAAATTGTTCAATTTGACATTAATATTTAAAATACAGAATCATCTATTATTTCATGGACAAGTACTTCTATTGTGTTCAGTTTTGCCACATTTCGAACAAAATATTATATTTTCTCTGTCAGCCCAATCCATTTCATTACTGATGCGTCTAGATTGAGGTCTTCCTTTGTCACTCATCCACTCTGGATCTGGGATTAATCTTGGAAATTCGTTGTTTCGCCAGTAGGTAGGATCAGGGAGTGGAACAAAACAATTTGATTTTATTTGTCAATATCTTTGAGAAAGAATTAGTATAGTTAAGTTCATTACTCAGCCCAATCCAATTTCCAGTTAAATCCATGACCTACATGACTTTCATCGCCGCACCAATCAGGGGAGTTTTCTATCATTCTTCCTTTTTCATTCATTTTTAATCCTGCTCATTGATTTTCTTGATACATTGAGGACAATGCATATTTTTAAAGAGGGGGAGGGGGATGAATGAAATATGAAAAAATTTTAGAAAACCTTAGCTAAATACATAGCAATTAAGTTTCTGGCCTATGATGAATTAGTATAGTTAAGTTCATTACTTTCGCTTGCATAATTTTATTTGTCAATATCTTTGAGAAAGAATTTGATTGGTTGGTTAAATAGCTATGCATTAGT
>CANYCX010673457.1:0-18601 GCA_948193385.1 Breynia disticha f. nivosa
CTCCAAAAATTCTCCAGAATTTTCCTCCCTCACCCTCTGTATTTACTTCACATTTTCTGCCAAGAAAATGTATATTTAACATGTATTTTGGGTCTCATTTTCCCCAAAATCCGAAATGGTGTCATTTCTTATTTTTTTTCAATAATTCTGCAGAGTACGCGTGGTGGGCAAGACTACGCGTGGTGGCAGTGACCGCGCGTACTCCGCTGTCCACTGCGCGTACTCCACGTCTGCCTCATTTTTTTTTAAAATTTATTTCTAATTTAAATCATTTTTATTTTATATCAACCTTATATCAACCTTCCGTATATCTTATATAATTAGCATTTAAATGTTAACTAATCGTTATTTTATTACCGGAAAAATTTTTAGAATGTTACATCTAAAGTGTGTTTCCTGCAATATTTCTTATTCCAAAATCTGTTTCCCTTTCATTCCGAGATTAAGAAACAGTTTTGCAAGATAATCTATGAAGATGGTTCAAAGATATATGACATTTACATATTTTTTTGACGAGTAAACATCATTAATAAGACCAATTTTATAAATTAACGTGTGATTTTGGGTTAAGAAAGTGCCATATTAGTGTTCCTCCTTGATTAGCACCAACATATATACATGTCAGTGTCAGAGAGACAATTTTGCGTAAGTATTACATTAGAAAATTAATTATCATATATACCACTTTCCAACTACAAATTGCATCATAACTAACTTAACCAAGACATTAACACACGGTTAATTCAGTTATGTGTATGATAGATCAATTTGAAAGTACAATAAAATTTGTGATTATGGACAAATAAAGTACATACAATGTGTTAGAAGCGACTTTAATACAATCTTATACCTTTTTCGTATGATAAAAAAGTGTCATTTCAGTGTTTCAAAATAAATGAGATTATCCATTTTTTTTTTCGTTTTTTCACTTAAAATATCTTTCATTTCATAGACGAAAGCAAGGAGCTTGTCATGAAAATCCTATGGTCATGTCTTTTTTACCGCGTATTTTTCTGTAATATTGTCCTATTATTTTTGTATTTTTTGGATTATTTTTAATTCAACTACTTCTCTCAATTTTAAAAAATTTTTGGATCCTGATTGTATATTTATTATTGTCTATTATGTTTAATTCAACTATATAGTCAACAATGTTTAATAAAGAATAAAATAAAAAATAATTATAATCGATGTTAATAAAAAATTTTGTTAAAAAATTCTCACTTAGGCTCTGTTTATTTGGAAAAATTCATTTTCAAGAAAATATTTTCCTGATTTTCTAACATTTGTTATCAACGAAAAAATAAGTCAACAAATTATAACTTAAAAGTTAACGGAAAAATAAACTATTCTTAACTTGTTTTTAAAGAAAATATTTTTCTATTTAAAATATGTTATTATATTTTTATTATACTTTTAAATATTTAAATATAAAATATTAGAAAATATAATTTTAAAAAAGATTCAATTTCATAAAAAAATATTTTAAAAAAAAAATTATTTTTTGTCAAATAAAAAGAGCATTAAAGTAGGATAGTAGAATGGAGGATGTATGTTTTTTTTGAAGCATACGTATTCACAAAATTTACTTGTTTTCTTTGTTAACCTATGTACACCATAACCCTAGCTAATTGAATATATGGGAAGTAATACGAGTGATTGAGTGTTTATATCATTATATATACTGTGAGCATCATAACTTATTTTTTATTGATTAATACTTTATGTTTTAAAAATACACGCCCTATCATTCTACTTTTATAATAATTCTAAAAATCTAACTCATAATTTACTCACAAAATCACTACCAAACTGACGTGTAATTGTCCATTAGACTAAATAAATTATTCTTTTTATATTGTCTCTTACTTTCTCATTCTTATCTCTATGTCTTTCTATGCCGGCCATTATTTTTCATTAAACAACCCCCTAAAGTTTCCTTTATCGACCATTTCTTTCCTCATCATTGTCGTTAACTTGCTCTTTATAATTCATTATCACCTCTCTTTCATACTCCTCTCCCTCCTCCTTCCTTCTTTTCATCTTCTTTTTCTTGACTGTTTACTTGTTTTCATCTTTGTTTTAAATCGATTCTTCAAGGTCTCTCCTGTTCATTTTTAAAAAAAAATCTTGATTTTGAATCGAGTTTTGAAGGATGAAGGGAGGATATGAAGTGTTTCATGGTGTTACTGTTGATCAGATCATGCAAGTGCAACCCCATGAACCATGGGACTATGCGTCTATTGGATCGGTTCCTTCTTCGATGGCTACCACTTACTTGAAGCACCCTGTAAATGTTGAGACCCGCTTGGAGAGAAATGAATTCTCTGAGTGGGTTGATCATGAGTTTCCTGCCGACACCACCACCACTGCTGAAAGCTTTCAAACTGATGTGACAATGGTCTGCAGTGATCAAGATAACAACAGTAACAATGTTTGTCCGTCATCGGTGTTAAGTGAGTTCAGGCCACGAAAAACTCTAAAGAGAACTTACTTAGACGTTAATGGTGATTATCAAGATTGTCATCAAGGGAATCAAACAAATGTTTATGATCATGAAAACAGCAGAGGGCTGAGTAGGGTTGATGAGCAAGGTCTCAACCTAATAACCCTTCTTTTAGAATGCGCAGTTGCTATATCTGTTGATAATCTCGGTGAAGCTCATAGAATGTTGCTTGAGTTAACACAAATGGCTTCTCCTTATGGCAGTTCTTGTGCTGAAAGAGTTGTAGCTTATTTTGCCAAAGCCATGTCAAGTCGAGTCATTAACTCTTGGATAGGGATTTGCTCTCCTTTGATTGACCACAAAACTGTCCACAGTGTCATTCAAGTCTTCAACAATGTCTCTCCCTTCATTAAATTTGCTCACTTCACCTCAAACCAGGCAATTCTTGAAGCCTTCCATCGTTGCGAAAGAGTACATATCCTAGACCTTGACATCATGCAAGGGCTGCAATGGCCTGCCTTGTTTCACATCTTAGCGACAAGAATTGAAGGTCCTCCTCATGTTAGAATGACCGGGATGGGAACTTCCATGGATGTGTTAGTAGAGACAGGAAAACAACTCTCAAATTTCGCGAAACGGCTTGGAATGTCACTTGAATTCAACCCAATTGCCAAGAAATTTGGAGAAATTGATGATGTTTCAATTATTCCAGTACGAAGAAGTGAAACACTTGCTGTGCATTGGTTGCAACATTCATTATATGATGCTACAGGACCTGATTGGAAAACAATGAGACTACTTGAACAACTAGCACCAAGAGTAATCACATTAGTCGAACAAGACATATCACATTGTGGTTCATTCCTAGACCGTTTTGTAGGGGCTTTGCATTACTACTCAACACTATTCGATTCCCTCGGAGCATACCTACCTGCCGATAACCCAAGCAGGCATAAGGTTGAGCATTGCCTTCTTTACAGAGAAATCAACAACATAATGGCAATAGGAGGGCCTGCAAGAAGTGGAGAAGACAGGTTGAGGTTATGGAGAAGCGAGCTCGGAAGAAATGGCGGGTTTGTTCAAGTTCCAATGACTGGAAACTCCATGGCTCAAGCTCAGCTCATATTGAACATGTTTCCTCCAGCTCATGGGTACAGTCTTGTACAAGGTGATGGAAGTTTGAGACTTGGTTGGAAGGAAACTAGCTTGTTCACTGCTTCTGCTTGGACCAGTACATCACGTCCTTGCCGATAACTATTTTCGTATTTTTTAGTGATAATTAATCATTGTTTTAGATCGTTATTGCATGTATGTGGAGTTACTAAATGTCGTAGAATCAGAGAATTTATCTATAATTTTAATTCCAAATTGTAAACAATTCTATTTGATTATGAGGGGGCGTTTGGAGGTAGATGTATTACTTGTATATTATAGATGGTAGAAAAATAGAAAATCATAAGTAAATGCTTAGGGTTTGTTTATTAATTATGTGAATTGATCAAGTTAACAAAACAAAAGACGAAAGAGAACCATCTACAGTGCATTGTGCATACTATGGTTGGATACGAGAGAAAGATAAAAAAAAAGCAATTGAAATCGGCAAAATAAATCCAGAGTCTAAAATAGTAACTTTAACATTTCTCATGAGAACATCCGTAAGTCTCGGAAGATTTTATAAGTCAAGATATTACTCCATGTCAGTTTTCTCTTATTACTATTTTTTTATATAAAAAAATAATTTTAAGCTGATTTTTTAATGAAGAGGTGAGATGGATTCAAAAAAATTTGGACGCATTCTGCATTTTTTCTTCTACATAGACGTACTTGCGCCATGTCTACCGTCTGATACAAAATGTGATGTGAGTCAACATTGCAACTATTCCGATGACGAAACATGAGAATGGAGAGGAAGGTTGTAGGAAAACATTGGCAAGGAAGGGAAACAACTCACAAAGACAATTCGAGGTAATTTAATCGGCACATATGACATGCTCAACTATCTATGAGTGTTGATTGAACTAACAACTCAATCTCCCGTGAAGTTTGACTTGGTGTACTCTTAGAATCAATTTTTTGTGTAGTCGTCCTCATGAGGCAGAAGTTGTGCCTCCCGCTTCAATACTGGATTAGTCCTCACCAAATGTGGAAATATTGGGTGGTTCAAACAAAAAAATATGACACCATCAATCTCTAATAAAATAGGTTAGGGACTGATTGGTAAATATAAAATTTCGAGGAGTGAGATCAGATAATAACTCAAACAAGATTGAACAAATGATTTTTTTTTTCTCATTGTTTGTTGCATAATTGAGAAAGATGTCTAAAAAGTGAGAGAGAGAGTCCAAATTGAGAAAGATGTCTAAAAAGGTCACCAAATCAACGATTAGGGATTATCTGTTATTAACCCAACCACATCACATCACATCACCACTTTATCTTCAACAAATATCTCAAATTTACATAATCAACACACAAACCTACCCACGAAGTGTTGGTTGGATTGACAATCCAATCCTCCTATGAAAGTTTGGACCCAGGTTCGAGTTCGAGGAGAGTCGCCTTCGTGAGAGAGGAGTTGTGTCTCTCGCTCCAAACCCGGATTAGTCTCGGCCAATGTATCGAAGATACCAGGAGTTCAGACAAAAAAACACACAAACCTAACTACAACAACTCATCCTAAAACCGAATTACCGTCGGCTCAGTGGATTGAAATACTGAGATTCGGACTAAAAAAACATAATAAGCACACAAAAATAAAAGCAACAAACAACTAGTCAATTGAAAACCTATATTAAACACATTCATTTATAAAAAACTTATAAATCGTGATATTATTATTTTTAAAATATAATAGTTTGTCCTTTTTTGTTATTCATAACTGAATTCTATCATACATTATTTCACACAATTATAATGTTTTTTAATTTTTATAAATTAATTCAAATTATATTTTCTATATTATACATAATTTAATTTTTATAATCTTTCAAATTTTTAAATAACAAAAATTATATCTATAAAATTAATCAAAATTTAAATATGAATAATTCATAAAAACTTAAAAAACAACAAAATCATACGAAAAAACACAACTCTCCATATGAACTAGATATGGCAAAAGTTGACTCGATTCGTCAACTCACCACGATCCGATATGAAATTATGCGGGTTTAGATATGGTATAAATGAGTTTGGATCATAAAAAGGTTGACTCATTTATGACCATTAAAAATTTGGTTAAATAAATAAACCCAACACAATCCGTTATGACCTATTAACATTTTTTTAATTTAAAAAAATATTTAAAACATAGAAAAATATTTAATTTGAAAAATAAAAAAAACGAGAGAATATATTTTAAAAAATTGACCCAAGAGAATTTACATTTAAATTTTAAAGCAAGAAATATTAAAAAGGTTAATTTTTAACTCATTTAGGCCATAAATCTATGTAAATAAATGTGACAATTTATGTCGATTAAATCTGTAAAATGTATTTGTAATTTCTTTTATCAAATATCATTATTTAAAATATAAACATTACAAAATTAAATTTATATCATTTATGTGGTGTTTAATCATGGACTTTTAATCACGTCCTTATCTAATTGTATCAGTTAAATAGGTTAATTCGCCAATTTATATAATAAATGAGTTGAATTCGGATTTCTCTTTCTAATCCGTTTATTAAATATGTTAAATTTAAATTTGAGTTAATCGTGTTAATCTAATTCAGGTTGATAAGCACATGATACATCCGTTAAGACGAATTGCGAGTTATAAAATGAAGGATAAAGTATCATGAGCTGTTTATAAGACAAAGAGAGAGAGAGAAGGGCAGGCACGTTCTGATTGTAACGAAACAAACGTGCGGCCTAACAGAGAAGGTCTCGCTTAACCCATCAATTTCTTCTTTTCTAAATCATCCTTTTGCTTTTTATTTCACAAAATCAAAAGAAAGCACACATACATAAAAATATCACAAAAATCTCCCACCGTTTCTCTTCCACCCACCTCCCTTTCTCTCTCTCCCTCCCTCCTTTTCTCTCTCTAAATTTTACCAAAACGCCGTGTTTTATTTTTCTTTATTTCTGTTTATGGGTCATGATAAAGCAATTTCTTTCTTGATCTGTTATGCTAATTTTTAACTATTTTATTTTATTGGGTTTTTTTGGGTTTGGTTTGGATGGACTTTTCTGGGTCAATGTAGCTCAGTTTCTGGTCAAATTTGGGGTTTGTTTTACTTTCTTTGATAAGAGAGTGTAGATTGGAACATAAAGATCACATCTTTGTGTTTGATTATTTCATTTTTTTTTGTTTTGGGATTAAAGTGAGGCAGAAAGAGAGAGTAGAATTTGTAAGGGAATGTCATTTTGGTAAGTCTGTTGGGCTTATGGGGTGTAATTATTTGGTGGGTTTGGGATTATGCATTGAAAAGTAGCTTATAATTCATAAATCTAAGCCAAAATAGCAATTTTGTGTTGAGCGTTTTGACGAATGGAGAAAACTAAGATTGAACACATGGTTGGTGGGAAGTTTAAGCTTGGAAGAAAGATTGGTAGTGGATCTTTCGGAGAGCTTTACATTGGTATGTTTGATTTTCAGTTTTTTTTTTCTTATAAGGGAAAAAAAAGATTCGATGTTTTTGTTGTGAGATTCGTTAAAAGCATTATGGTCTTTTGGACTTGTAATTGTCTTATACTTTGATTTCATTTGGATTTTGTTCATTTGGATTTTGTAGGTGTAAATGTGCAAACTGGAGAAGAAGTTGCTGTTAAGCTGGTACTCGACATGCTGCTTTATATTAATAAATTTATGCATTGATTTCTGGTCTCTCTTAGTGGTTGCTTGCGTTTGTACTCGTCAATATGTCTGTTTAGCTTAGTGGTGGTGTGGAGAATGGCGAGATCTTTGCTTAGGATCTGAACAGTTTGGGATTATGTTTCGGGTTTCTGCTTATGCATGGCAAAGTTGTTTATTTTGGAACTTCAAGCTCCATTAAATTTCCTTTTTAGTTGATCATATTTTTTGACAGTTTCTTTCTATGTGTGCATATACTCGTTAACAAAAAGAAATCTTTGATTCATTGTGTGTTATGGTTTCTTAGAGACCATTCGAGGCGATAATTTGACGATCTTCTCTTTGAGATTTTATGTAGGAAAAAATGCCATAGGGTCAATTTATTTCAGAGGGTTTTGGGTATGCATCCTGTCCTGGGTTGCTAAGGTATAATATTGGAAGTTTGTTGTTTTTGTTGTAGCATGTAGCTTGTTAGAATAAAGTATCGGTAAGAAAGTAGCGATTGAGGTGCAGATCTCGTATGAAGTCTGTTAGTAGAAACTTGTACAAAGTACAGCTATTATAGGAAAAAAGTACCCATGTGTAAAACATCTTAGTTTTTTTCTACTTTATATTATCACTATAGATGCAGTATGAAGTTTTTTTCCAGCTTTGTGATAAAAGAAGAATTTTATGTACGGAACTGGAAGGTAATTATTAGAAAGAAAATGATAATCTCACCTTGTTTGAAGTAAAAAGAGAAAGAAAAATGGCTCATTGAAGCCGCAAAATCGCACTTGTATCTCAGAGGTCAAAGATTCATGATAGGTATTTTATGTTTGAGAACTTTACATGCTACAGGCGCAATGTGTGTATATAAATATTTTTTCTTTTAGGCTTCTTTATTCTAATTGGATGCTGTTCTTTCAGGAATCTGTCAAGACCAAGCATCCTCAGCTTCACTATGAATCCAAGTTGTACATGCTTCTTCAAGGAGGAAGTAAGTCTGTCTCTCTCTCCCTTTCTTTCCCCTCTCCCATGCCCCCATGCATGTGAGTGTGAACACGCTCTCATGGAAGCATGCCATCAAATCAACTTCTATACATGTAATATCAATATTTTCTTCTAAGTTCTAATATCTCTTAAAGTTATTGTAATTTCTACAAAGTGATCTTCTGTAGAGCATCCATATCATCTGTATTGCCAATGTTCTTTTTAAACAATTTAATGTGATCTTTCATTGATGAAGCTGGAATTCCCCATCTCAAGTGGTTTGGTGTTGAGGCCGAGTACAATGTTATGGTCATTGACCTTCTTGGACCAAGTTTGGAAGATTTATTCAACTATTGCAACAGGAAGTTCACTTTGAAAACAGTGTTAATGCTTGCAGACCAGCTGGTAACCTCCTGTGATTACTAATCTCTGAAGGGATGACTAAAGAGAATTGTTTAACCTCCAAAATTGACATGCACTCATTTGTGTTGCTTAGATTAATAGAGTTGACTATATGCATTCAAGGGGCTTCCTTCATCGGGATATCAAACCTGACAACTTCTTAATGGGTCTAGGCCGCAAAGCAAATCAGGTACTAGCTCGTGTAGAGATTGTATGTTTTTGTTTTGCTGGATGTATGCAGATTGATTGGAGTTAATATTAGAGTACCTTGGATAAAAAATTTGTGTCGGACATTGTAGTAGGGTTTGAAAACGTTTTACCCAAGATGTTCTTGTAACGATATTACATGATGTTTACCCATGTTTCTCTCATTTCTTCATACTTAGAAACATTTTAACTTGGATTACTCTATTATAGGTGTATGTTATTGATTTTGGGCTTGCAAAGAAATATAGGGATCTTCAGACTCAAAAGCACATTCCATATAGGTAAAAATGTGTTTATAGTCATCTCATTACAATGTTACGTAGTTGTAAATAATTTAGATATACTTGCCAAATTAGAAGCTTTAATGGTCAATAATAAGAATGCAATAGCAATGCTTCTTTCTAAATGTGCATATTAAGAGGCTAAATACAGCCATAAAAGTATATGTCCTTTAAAGTCATGGTACTGTTTGTTTTAGCATGTCCATTTATCTTTCCATGGAAGAGTTTCTCAGTGTGCTATAAATATAAGCAGTTAAGCTACTGTGAATGGTGTTCGGACAAATTTCACTGTCTATTTGCATGTGAAACTCTTGAATTCAGTTTCTCACATAAAAAATTGCATTAAAAATATTTTTGATTTCTGAAATATTGGTTGATTTTACTTGAACACTTAAAGAAGAAATGATCTTTAGTGTTACGTTCACTTATTTTTACTTGTTGAAATTTTCGAAGTACTTTGTAATGGTTTACTTCAGTTATCTTAAACTCATTTATGTTTTGGTTCCAGAGAGAACAAGAACCTTACTGGCACAGCTAGATATGCAAGTGTCAACACTCACCTTGGAGTTGGTAAGCAATGCTAAGTTTATTGATTGAGCTTCCTAATTTGAACAGTTTTGCTGATTGGTTTTTAGGATTCTTGATCAAATGGTCTTTTCTTACCTTCAGAACAAAGCAGAAGGGATGATTTGGAATCACTTGGTTATGTGCTTATGTATTTTCTAAGAGGAAGGTTGGTTCTAAACCTGTTAAATAAACCTGGAGATCTCAACCTGTTAAATAAACTTGTTTCTTTTCCTAATCATTTTGTTTTATTTTTATGTTGCAGTCTTCCGTGGCAGGGTTTAAAAGCTGGCACCAAGAAACAAAAATATGACAAGATCAGTGAAAAGAAAGTCTCAACTTCTATAGAGGTATTGATTTTTGACAGAGCCCTTATCGTTTGCTAAGCAATTTATAACTGTCCGTTCATTTCTATTGCAGGTGTTTTGTAAATCATATCCATCTGAATTTGTATCATACTTCCATTACTATCGATCATTACGGTTTGAAGACAAACCGGACTATTCATATTTGAAAAGGCTTTTCCGGGATCTATTTATTTGAGAAGGTAAACAGCAGTGAATTTTTAATATTGTTTTCCATTAAGTAATCACATGTTCATATTTTTTGTTAGGGATATGCATGCTAAGTTAAGGCTAACTAGTTGATATATTGCTTCAAAGATGAGTTGTAATATTTCTTAAAATGATACTGACACCAATTCTAACTGTTCTAAAAATATTTATCTGTTTGTGGTTATAGGTTATCAGTTTGACTATGTTTTTGATTGGACTGTTCTGAAGCACCCCCAAGCTGGTTCAAGCTCCAGAACAAGGGTGAGTGCATTATAACTTATTCATATTAATCCTGATAATTGGCCTTTCAGAGTGTTAATTTGTCCTATTCTTTTTCAGCATTCGAGCGGGAAACCGGTTCATGCAGGACCATCTGCTGAAAGACCTGCAGAAAGGGTTTCAGGTGTGCTCTTAGTATACAAATGTTTTTCATATAGCCAACTTCATTTGAACTTAAATATATAATCATTTTCAGAAAAAAAAAGTGATTCTTCTATTGCTGCATTCACCTTTAACATAATTTAGTGCTACTTGGGTTGGTTTTTGGTTAAGGTAAAGCATTTGTCCTTGGCTTTTACTTAAAATTCTTGCAATTTTATTGAGGACTATATATTTCAAATGTGTTTATCCAGTTGGCAAAGAGATCCGGGATAGATTCTCAGGTGCAGTTGAAGCGTTCTCCACAAAAAAGATATCTGGCTCTAGTCCTCATGATATTTCTAGGACTAAGATCTCTGAGACGGTAAGATCTGTCGACGAATGCAATTAGATAAATATATTTTTTATTTTTGAGGAAACATCATGGTTGTATTCTGTGTGAGAACATCATAACTGGCATTGTCTGTATGGTGGTACCCAACCGAATTCTAATTTGTTTTTCTATAACTCATCTCTGGGTGGCATTAACAAATTGAAAATTTCTCCCTAGTTAGTCCTTTATTTTTGCATTGTTTGAATTATGTTTCTTATTTGTCTCTCCTAATCAAGCTCAAACTTTGGTTCTTTCTGTCTTCTTACAAACTCAGGCTTAGCTAACCATATATACGCACAAAAAGGAAAAGCTGTTCTTATTTTTCTACTTGTTTCCTAGTTATGTTTCACTTCAAAGTCCTTTTGTCATTGCTAAATGGGACCAAACTATCATGTTGAAAAGTGACGAAAGGGAAACAAAAAATATTCAAAATTTGAATCTTCTTGATGACACTGTTGAACCAAATTCTTCGTATTCTGTTGATGGTTCTTGATCTTTGTTTTCACTGCATTTAGTAACGCAGTACAGTTAGTCCATTATGCTTGATGGTTGCTCACATATTTGACTTATTTTACTTTCAGCAACCTGAGACAGAAAAAGGGCGCAGTTCCTCTCGGTATGGCAGCAATACAAGAAAAGCTGTTGTGTCAAGCAGTAGGCCAAGCTCCTCCGGCGAACCAAGTGACAGTCGCTCAGGTCGATTACTGTCAGGAAGTGGCCGTTTGACATCCTCTCAAAGACTCCAATCCAGCTTCGAACCCAAGTCATCGTCTCAAACACGTGCTGTAACAGCAAAAGGCAGTCGCGAGGACGCCTTCCGAAGTTTTGAGTTCCTCTCCATCAGAAAGTGATGGAAGAGGCAATGCTTGTTAAGAAATTTGCTGATCCCACTCGATGGACTTTTTTCCTCTTTGTTGTCAAAGAGACTTGGGACTTGTGATCTCACCCAATCACTGCCGTCATAGCTTATTTGATATCTCAAGGGTATTCTTTTTAAACCAAAAATTTTATCCGTATTTTCCCATGCATCTTTTCTTCTCCCTCCAAGAATTGTTTACTGTACTTTATTTATCCATGAAAGAAGAGTACATCATGTACCGGAATTTTTATGGCTTAAACGTGAGACCCCAGTTGTGACATGTTCTGGTTTTTGGTGATTCATGTTCTGTTCCTTAGTTGCAAACAAGGAAGACATGGCGATTTAACAATGGCTGCTTTTGATACGATTATTACACTAAAAAAATAATGTCTTTCAAAACATGTACGAGCCCGTTTGAAGAGGTATTATATTGAAATGGGTTGGAAATTACAAGCTGAATGAGTTTTGTTTAAGCAACATATAGGCACGAGAAAAGAGAACATTCATTGATAATATACAAAGTTGAAAGAATTAAAATTGTTGATGAAGCTCCAGCAAGTTTCCATCCAGCACAACTAAAACTTGGATTTCTAAAAACCAATTCATGGGTTCCTGAGTGCTGCCAATCTCTTCTCAAGTTCGTCAATCCCCGAACTGCAACCATCATCAACAAAATTAGTGCGCCACCAATACAACAACAAGATCCCTTTTAACATAATTTCCCTTTAGTATGTATTATGTAGCATTGGGAAGTCACACTGGTCACCAAGGCTTCAAACAGATAAACCAATCTTAGATTCTTAACCAAGAAAACAAAAAAGAATGAACAGATATACCTGCCGACATCCTCCTTATTCTTTCCTGCAATTTTACCCTTTGGAGCTGCTGCTAACTATGAAAGTTTGCAACACAAGTCAGCATCAAGAAACATAATCAAACCGAAAAAACCTTACTCATGTATGTCCACTAACACTAACCTGTGAAGCAACACCAACACCAATTTCATCTAGAACCTGTTTAAATATCAAGAAAAAATCATCATTAGCGCCTTTTTTTCTGTGCTACTGAGGAAAAAGAGTCCAGGGCTCAACTAGACTTCATGTCACTAAAAAGCTAAAAAGCCATTGCATTTAACCAGGGAAATGTTGAGCTTTGATAGGATTTATTATAAGCATCCCAATACACTATTTAGTTACTAATTGCTTGCAATATATCTACCACAAAGGGTTTGGTTTTTTAAAGTAACAAAAAATAGGACACTAGCCTGATTCGTCAAATCTTCAGTTTCCTCCTCGGCCTCATCATCATCTATTGCATCGTCTATAGCTTCTGACATCATCTCAGTCTGCATCCAATAGCAGTAGAGAGATAAGTTCAAGAAAAAAAAAACACAAATTAACTTGCATCATAGAATAGTTTGAGATAGTCACAACTATCTTACTGTCATATCCATTTGTGCTGACTGCTTCTGAAATTCTCTAATAACCTTTGCCTGTTTTTCGGGGGTCATTTGCTGCAACCAAAATACATAAGTTTTCATCAGTTGGAATGGAATAAATCAAAAGAAGATGAATTTTAGCTAGGATCTAATCCCATAGCAGATTTATGAAGGTAAACTTCGACATAAATGTAATATGGACCTTATTCATGGATGCCATTGCTTTACTGGCACCTTTCAAACCATTAGCAACAGAAGACTGCGCATGCATTGCCTGCAGAGAGAAAAATGCTTTTCTGAATCACATTTGCCACAGATTTAAAGGGGAAAATTATCTAAAAATATTTACCTGGGTGTGAGTTGCTATGCCTCTCATCTGAGCTCGGCTTCCTTGTAAGTTTGCAATTTGTTGACGAAGCCTGACCAATTGCCGAGCAAGGACTTTAGTTGCTGCCTGCATAATGCAAGCAAAGAAAAGATGAATAAACCTTCAAGTAAAAAAACTCATGGCTGAAGAAATATCAAGAAAATGGCATTTTAAGGTTTCTATTAGATGAATTAAAAAAATGCAACCTTCAGGTCCATGAAATCACAAGTCCATGAAATCAGCGACATAGAAACTCCATCTAATGATCCATGACAGAACCATGGCCAGCGACATAGAAACTTAAGGTTTCAATTACGTGATTGCTTTTTCTCAGTTTTGCAAGAATTAGAGGAGAACATTCTCAAGATATTGCATTGAGCAAGGTTTAAAACGTCCATACATAATGATCTAATCAACTCGTGAAAGGATGCAGGAGCAAGTCACTCAGGATATGTACCATACCTCATTTCCTGTTTTAGCAGTTCTTTTTATTTCTGCAACAAGCTTCTTTTCCTGTCATTGTATCATGCATATTAGGAGTGAATCAAATAGAAATAAAAATTAAATGTTAAAATTTCGATTATATTTAAAACTGTCACGTACTTCTAATTGCAGGGATCCAATTTCTTTCTCTATTCCTGAATTAAGTTGAAGAAGAAATAACAAAAGAAGTATCAGATCATTTACTGAAGTAGCAAATCTACAGTAAAATAGTACAAAATCAAGAGTAGAATAGCACAAATATGAAGAAATTTTCCATTTAAAATAAAAAATTCTATCAAGACTCAGAATTTCCAGGAGCAGTTTTCTATCGCATCTCGTTCCAGAACATAGATTCATTTTCATGCACTTGAAAATTGAATCTAATTGGAACTCCAAAAGAAATGACTACAGTGTGGAGTATTTATCTGTTTACGTTTCAGTCTTTCAAACATCAAAGAAAACCCCAATTCACTGAAAAGAACAATCTACATTCTCAAACAGAACAACAGCAGAGTCACTTCAGTTGACATCAATTCAAGCAGTGACATCTATGTTGCATAATATTTATCCAATTCACTCATTCCAAACAAAAAAGAACCAAAAAAAAAATCAGAACTTCTTAGATAAATTAAGAAAGGAAGAACATAAACAATTGGATACCTCTGGTAGCATGTTGCATCTCTCTCTTGCTCTCACGAAGAACCTCTGCGGTAAAAAAACGTACAAAAAATAAACAACTACGCAAAATTCTTTCTTTCTATTAAATAAGCTACGCTGCCATCACGAGTGATTGACCTCAAAATTATAAAACAACTCTAATCAACCAACAACAACAAAAAAACCATTAAAAGAAGTCAACCCAGATTGAAAAATCAATCGAAACAATAAAAATCACAAAAAGCAGAAATAAAAAAGAACCCAGAAGAGAATTACAGTTTTTTCAACTGATCATACAAAATAAGCACGAGGGCAGAGTTAAATTGAGGTAAAGATCAAACCTTTGGGGTTTGGTTTCTTGCTGAATATGTTCATGGCTTTGCTTTCGCTTGTTTTCAGCTGCAGAAAAAATATGCAGATCACAGTGGAAGATTTTTCTTAACGGTTTTAGAGAGAGAATGCTGTTGGTGCGAGGAAAGTGTGCGGCTTTTTCTTCGTTGTTAATAAAACCAACAGATTAACCAATGATTATTGATTGAAAATGGACTGAAATATTATATTATATAAAGAGGTCCCTTGGATTTTTGAATTTATACAGAAGAGGCATTTCCTTAGATATTATGTTCGTAAGCATCCATTGTTTCTTCTTTATGTTTGTGGATGGAACCAAAAAGCAATAACAATTTTCGCAAAGAATACAAACATATAGTAATAATTATACAAAAGAGTATTTTTCAAATCTAATCTATTAAAATGATACGTAAAATATGACTTAATTTAAAATAGAATATTTTGAAATTTAAAGTTCTAAAATGACATTTTTAAAAGATTGTTTTAAAAAAATAACAACATGATTTATTTTTTTAAAAAATAACAACATGATTTTATTACCCATTATGGCATTAGTTTTTATTATAAAAAATAATTGTTTTCACATTTAAATTGTTAAATTAATTGATAAATTCCTTATTTGTAAATGATTATACCCGATATTTTGGGGGTTAGGGTGCAGAAGTTTAAGTTTAAGTTTAAATTTTGAAACTCCAACAGTTATTCAGAAAATGTGTTTTTAGGTGTTTCAACATTAGTGGTACTCTAACACCTTCCTATTTTCCAGAAACGTGCGTGTGTTTGTGGCATTAGGATTTTTTAACGAAAGAAGCATCAAGAATGGTGAGGTTAAAACAGATGCCTCACAAAGTTAAACGGACTAAGGCAGACGTCGAGGAATACTCATCGAGCGAGGAAGATGATGACATCGAGGTATTTCGTCATCGTTTTCTTTTGCATTTTTTCTGGATTTTTTTCGGTTGGATTGGTTTCTTAGAGCCGTAGATACTGTAATAAGCTGAGTTACAAGTTTTTTAAGTGTGTGAATTGCTCGAAAAGTATTGTCTAAATGTGCCTAAAAACTCTGAGTTCTAGTTTTAGGGTAAACATGAATTCATGTGTAGCCATTGTGAACTACGTGAGTCTTTTTGTGTCCAGGTTTATTGAGTTTTGTTTGGTTTATGTTTTTCTTTTGTATTGATTGTTGAGAAATATCTTATTGTTGTTGGATTACTGCAAAATCGAATGGCCTTTCATTTTTGGGTTATTTTTGTGAGTTCTTGTTTCCTGGTTTATGTTTATTGTTTTGTGTATTTCTAAATTGATTTTTTTTATTTGAGGAGATGAATGTGAATTTCGAATGAGGTGGATGTGAGTCTTGTTGTGTGTGTATTCCTGAATTGATTTTTTTTCGAGTTGAGGAGATGAATGTGAATTTCGAATGAGGTGGATGTGAGTCTTGTTGTGTCCAGTATTTAATGAATTTTGTGACTAGGAGTACATTGGAGTCTGTATAAATTTTATGTGGTGTTTTTTTTCAGGTTTGCTCTCCAAGAGGTGATAGTACTCAGCAGACCATTTCAAAAAGTGAAGGGAAGCGGAAAATGATAGGTGGGGAGAAGTCTTCTGTTCATACTTCTAAGTCAAAAAAAAAACTAAGAGTAAATTGATCGAAAAGCAAAGAAAGAAGAAGCAAATGAAAAAAGATGAAGGCAGAACCGATTATGATGATTCAAAACAAGAATTGGAAGCCGAGGTAATTTTAAGTTCTTGTAGATGATTCCATCAATTGGCGTTGCGTGTGTCTGATTGTAAATAACGCTTTTAAGTATTGTATATGGGTTTAGTAGATGGATTCTGTTGCTATAGTTTCAAATTGATGTGAGTCCTTTTGTGTCCACATTTTAATAATTTTTGTGTTGGGGTGTATTTTGGAGCTTTCATAAATTTTATGTGTCCCTTTTTTTCAATGTTTTTTTAGTGTCGTTTATGTATCTTGTGTATTGTTTTTTTGGCATTTTTTCTAGTAGAGATTGTTAGTAGACATTAGTCTAATTGTGTTCTAGGAATATTTGTGATTAGTTTATAAGTTTATTTGAAAACATAAATTTGTTTGATTGTATCTATATTTGTTTTATCGACAAAGTCTCTCTCCAAGATTTGTTAGTGCTGAGAAGTCTGTTTCAAAACGCGAAGGGAAACAGAAAGATATAGCTAGGGAGGAGTCATCTTTTGATACAAGGAAGTTTAAAAAAAGGAAGAGTAATTTGAGGATGAGGAAGGAAAGAAGAAGAAAACAAAAATTGTCGAAGGCCAAACATATTGAGATGACTCAGATCCAGATTTAGAAGCTGAGGTTAAGAGTAAGTCAAAACAGAAAAAGAAGGCGAAAAGTATGAAGCTTCGGCAGAGAACATTGAAGGGTTACATGAAGGTTGGTTGAAAACGAGTTTATGACTAATTTAGACTCATCAAATTTTTTTTAGTTTGGTTTCTACACAATACTAATGTATGTCGCTGTTCTCTTCTAGGTTAAGCGTAGAGAGAAGGAAATGTCAAGGTCCGATGAATTCAAAATTGAGTTTGATTCTCATACACAATCAGAAACAGAGAAAGCTCCTAAAGTTAAGGGGAAGAAGAAGGTATGTGTTAGACTCATTTAGACTCATTTTCAGTTTCATATTTTTGTTTATAAGTGACTAATGATTTTTTTTGTGTTAAGGATGATAAGAAAAAGAAAAAAACTATAGCTTCATACAAAGAGACAGTTAATGCTGATTCAGGCACCGAATTAGAATTTGGTGCAAAAGTTAAAGCAAAGGGGAAAAAGACAAAGAACTTGGAAGATAATGAGAAGGTATGTGTTGAAAATTTTATTTATGTGGACTCATTTAGACTCAGTTTTGTTCCAGATTGCTGTTTTATGTTCGAATGATTTCTGATTTATTGTTCCAATGCAGGGGCTAAGATTCATTGTTGATCAGGACAATCATTTTGGAGCGAGAGTTCAGATCAACTATGATCCGGAGTTTGCATCGTTCTTAACGCAGAATCTTAATGAGACACAGATCAGTATGTTAAGGAGGACATGCTTCAGTTTTTTGTTGGATTATGCTCCGATTGTGGGTCAGAGCCAGCTGGTCCATTCTTTGGTTCTGAGAGAAGTTGACGGGAACAACGTCAACTCAATGTTCTATGGTGTCAGGGGTAAGGTGTTGTGGTTCGGGTTGGAAGAATTTGGGTTGATTTCGGGACTGAAGTGTGAGGGCGACAAGAAGATGGCTGATAATCTTGATGACGCGCTGATACCAATGAACACGGGAAAAGAGCATTTGCTTCTTTTGTGCGTTAATTTGGTGAAAGGTATTATATATATATATATGATTCTATCAGAAACGAGGGACAGGACAATGAAATCAAGGAGTTGGTCAAGGCGCATTCTGAAATATTACCGATATACATTGATATGTGTGATGTGTGGCGGTCGAATA
>CANYCX010673467.1:0-11278 GCA_948193385.1 Breynia disticha f. nivosa
ATTCAACATTCATTAATTCACCAACAAACATAACAATTTATTCAACATGGCTCATGCCCCTAAAACCATTTAATCCGTCCAATCCTTATAAGCATTCACAATTCTCCCAAGCAAATAACCACTTAACATGAGCTCATTTCAAATTCAACATCAAAAAAATAATGATGTGAAAATGTGACTCATGATGCCAAATAAATTTTCAATTTACGCCCTGTTTTGGCCATATTATTGACGTTTGCAAACGGGCCTTTCGGCCGAGAGTTTTGGTTATAATAATTGGATATTCACATTTACGCCATGTTTTGGCCTGGCACATTCATACACACGTCTGTGTACTGAATTTTAACCATTGTGCCCGGTGTAGCATTTGTTATATACTACCTGTAATATTGTGCACGAAGCACCAAAATATGTTGTGCACTAAGCACCAAACATTATTGTGCACTAAGCACCAAAATTTGCACACGAAGTGTCATAACCAAAATTTGCACACGAAGTGTCATAACCAATCTCTCATTAATCTTGCTCACTAAGACTCATTGTACTTTAGTTTAATTTGCTCACAAAGAGTCTCAAATGTATGCATGAATGTCATATTCACAAACCATATAACCAAACCATGCACCATCATAAGCTCATGCCATGCTTTACATCCAAAGATGCACTCAACCATTTAAATTATCATCATAATCACATCAATTCAATCAAGCATAGCCAATGAACTTATGCACATAAATGATCAATTCATCCACAAGCATGACAAACATTATCACTCAGGGTTATATTTAACCATACTACTCTCATAACATATTCCACATATCAAATCAACCATACCAACCACAACACAAATATGTCCACCAATAATCATTTATATTTAATTCAAACAAATTTAGGAATAGTTGCATTCATGTTGCTTACCTTTCAAGATTACATTCCAAATCATTGATCAATCATCAATCAATAACAAAATCATGCTTCATTTCAAGCATGTTCATCATAAGCAAAATGATCATCCATGTAATTAAACTATAGTAATTTAACCATCAAGAAAACATAGTCATCCATCATATAATTATAATATATGATCAAAATACTCATTTTTAAACAAAATATTATTTCTCATTCAAGAACATACAATTTTAAGGATAAGTTGCGCTCATGTTACTTACCTCTTAGAATCACTTAACGGCTCGATTGAGAATCGTTTTCCCGCCGCGGTTCCAATTCCATATTATTTACATTATAAATTCATATTAATCTCCCATCAATATATTTACAATTCAAATGTTAAAATGATTATATTTGCCTCCTTACATTGGTTCTAGTTTCTCTCCCCTCTTTTCTTAATCCTTTCCATAAAACCTTCTTACTAACCATCAAACCAAACTACAACACTTAATTCACTGCATTCTAACCTTCATTAATACTCTAACCAAGTTTATTTAGGTATGATTTTATGATACTCATCCTCCAAATATTCTCATTCCACCTAAATCATAAACCCCTCTTCCAAACCTAACATAATCACTCAATCATGCTTCAATTTCACACATATGGTATTACCCAAGTAATCCAACACTTAAAATACTCTTAACATACATCAAATAAACTTACCCAAGAGCCGAAATGCAATTAGAATTGCGTTTGCACAAAATCTCCGCTTAAACTCCAAATCCCGTCACTATTCAGGCAGCCTCCTTTCTGGACAATTTCAAGATCCTAATCAGAGATTTAACATCAAAATTGGCTACCATTAGGTAGTACACATCTCAAACTTTTCAACGAGTCATCATTTGCTCAAATCGGAGCTAAAATGAGAGAGTTATGAGGGTTAAAAAATTAGGGTTAAGGGGAAAACGGAAATGGAGAGAAAGGAGGATAGTTTACCTTAATTAAAACCCATGACTCAAGTGTGGAATACTCCTTGCTGCAGAAAATTGTGAAGGTTGATGGTGGAAAATGTGTTTTTGATTATGGAAGCAAGAGGAAAGGAGAGAATGGCTGGAGGAAGAAAAGAGGAAGGAGAAGATGTGAGATGGGGAGGAAAAGAAGGAAGTATGTCGTGGGAGTGGGAGGAATAAGGTGGGTGGAGGTTTAATTAAGTGGGTTGGTTCATTTTGGGCTTGAGTCCACTTCGCTTCGTAATCTATTTTAGCTCGACCCACATTAAATTCCAAATTTTGATATTCTCAAAATTTATAATCTTTCTAAATTTTTCTTAATCTCCCTCAACAAAAAATCTCGACTAATTCCTCCCAATTATTTATTTAAAAAAATCGCGAAAAATTTTCCTATATTTTCTTCGTATTTTATTTTAATATTTTAACTAAATACGAAATTTTGGGGCGTTACATTAACAATTCCTATGTGGATGTTTGATTGTCTTGGAGGATCTAGACGATTTGGACCGTAAGTTAGTCGGCGCTAGAGCAGTACGAAGCAGTGCGACTTTGCACATTTTTCGAGGTAAGTTGTTTCCGCTTACGAACCTTAAGTACTATAGATTAGTGCTTGTGTAAGTGTATAAGACTTAATGAAATTAAGTATTTGGAAAGAATTGAATAAACATTAATAAGCTTAAAAGCTTGGAAATAAAGAATGTGAATGCTCATAAATATGTTTTTGTGAGCTTGATTGAAAGCTTGAATTGTATTTCTTGCTTTGTGTATTATAAGCATGTTAATATTGTTTTGTTGATTCATATGTGATATATGAATGGTGTTTGTATGCTCATTGATATCATGTTGATATTGTGTTGATAGTAAGAAAATGAAAGCATGTCTGATTGCTTATTTGCTTATGGATTATGTTAAGCATGAGATTTGCTTAAGAGCATGTGATTTGCTTGGTTATTGAGCATACATATGAGATTATTTGATCATTTGAGTGCATTATTCATCCATTGGTGTTGCATGATTGTGTGACACTGGGCCGTTATTATTCCGCATGAGATTCACGATGCCGAGAGAGATTCTCGATGCCGGTGAGATGCTAATGATATTCCGCATGAGATTCGAGATGCCGAGAGAGATTCTCGATGCCGTGAGATGCCTATGCCGGTGAGATGTTGATGATTAAAATTATGAATGCTGGTATGTTTAAATTGAAGGTTATATGATGATATTTCATATATGTTGAGTGTGGTATGCTTAGTTGAGTATTTATGTGCTTGCTTTGATGTAACTCTTGTGATGAGTTTGATTGTTGTATAGATGTACAAATAGTACATGTAAACATTGGAAATGAGTTTAAAGTAACACCTTTAACAAATACTCAAAGATATGGAAAAACAGAATCGGATGAGCTAAGTCAGAAGCTCAGCAAGCCCACGTGCTGACCAGTGCGCCCTGTGCTGTTGAGTAATCTGAGATAGATTATTAGCACGCCCTCGTGCTCAAGGTAGCACGATCGTGGAATTGTATTGATCGAGCATGGCTCGTGTTAAGATTGGCACGACATGTCAATTGGGAAGTTGATATGACCACGCCTCGTGTTCATCCAATACGTCTCGTGCTGTTCCCCTGCACTTTATTTATTCAATATTCTGATTTCCACTTACTGAGTATATTTGTATACTCACCTTCTTGAATGTTGAAATGTTGTTTAGATCGTAAGTAGCTGCATTTGGATCGGAGTCATGTTGATCAGAGGCAGATTACAATACCGACAAGAGGTTTGGCTCTGGGTTTTCAGTTTTTTAGATGATGATTTTGCACATACAATGTACATATATTGTATATATAGTTTGGCTTTGTTTTCAAACTTTTTATAGCTTCTGCATGTGTATTTTAAACTGTTTTAGGCCGAGGGTTCTTATAAAATAGTTTAATTTCCTCTCTCTTTCATTTATGATATATTATTATATAATGTTGGAAATGGGTAAAAATGAGATTATTGTTTTAAACATTTGAGTTCCACACATATACTTTTGTATTTTGTACATTCTATACGAACAGTAGTTTAAATAGATGGTTTTACATGCATAGTTTTAAAACTATTACCATAGCTTCTGCATATGTATGGTTTGTTTTGTCTATAGTTTAACTCTGGTCAAGGTCTTAAACTAATGCATGTATATCTTCTTTATTATATCGAGTGTTTTGTTAAACTATTTAAAAAAATGGTTGCCAAAATTATTTTATTTTATTCGGAAAAAATTACATTTCAAATTCGGGTGTTACAAGGGTAATGGTATTTGTGTGTATTAATTCGCACTACAAATTTTTACGCATTTATGACTAAATAATTGTTCGTTAAATACCAAAATCTGGTTGCTAAACTTAACAACCAAAACTTAGTTGTTAGATATGGTCGAGAAAAATGATGGAAGATGATGTATTTAACATTCACGTGAACCCTAAATATTGTGCATTATTTAATTTGAGATAAATATTATTAACAATTTGAATACCTTTTATAAATAAATAATTAAAAAATAAATACGAAAATAATAATAATAATAATAATAATAATAATAAATTAAATATTATAAATTCAAAATCACAACATACGAGAAATGTTAAATTAGACATATATACTATCATACTAGTGGGGCAGAGGTGAGGTGGCTAGCGAGATGAATCAGAAGCATCAAGATCGACATACGATTTTAAAAATATTATTCCTTCTAACGATGGGGCTCTACGAATAGCTGGTCATTTTGTTGTCATTATGTTGTGAACTGCTGCTCGTTCGCCTCTCGTATGTCCTACAAATCCTATGTTAGTGTTTCGACTCGAGAATGGAGCTGATTGTTCTCCTAGATGATTTGCATGATATGGGTGGCATCTCGTCAAGGGTTGGAACTTGGTCGAGGAAATAATCAAAAGCAATGGATTACACCCCAAAAACAAGTTCTCTCAGGCTGACTCCACCTATTGTCTTCATGTACGTCTCACACTCATCCTGCATCGATAGGCTCGTGCCACTTTCAGAAGACTGTTGAGAGAGTGTTGTTTGGACTCGTGTCTGTTATAAAAATCTTAATAATAATGAAATGAACTTACTTAAATTAATTGTAATGATAGTAAAAGTGAACTAACATGAACATCAACAGATCTTTCGTCAATGATCCGAGTCGAATCCCCATGCCTGTTGCTTGTTCGAATAGAAAATTCGACAGGCCCAATGGGCCTACCGAGCTTGGTCTCCTAAAAATAGGTTGCTAGAAATTATTGAAAAGAAATGTTACACAAACTAATTAAAAAAAAATAATTTAGTAACAAATTCATACTTTAAATAAAGTATCATCCTTTGGCAGCGCCGAAAATGTGGGATCGACCCTCCACTGGACCAGGTTGGTCGGGAATTGCGATTCGCCTTTTTCTTCGTTGACTTGGCTTAGTATTCTTATTCACTCCAATATTCCATCCAGATGTCCCAAGTAGGCGAATCGATCCACTCAGGTTGACATTTTACTAGACGTGCCTTGCCAACCACGTCGTTGTACTATCCAATAGCTTGTTTCCTCCTGTGTTCCTTTACTTTTTCCAATATCATCTCAGAATCAGACTCGTCCTATGCAAAATGTGACTACAAAAAATAAATGTTATAACTTATAATACATATTAATAAAAGTAATTATTAAACAAAAAATAAATATACTTATTTTTTCATGCTTCGAACCAATGCTCCTTGGATTCCTTGTTGGACTTGTCAAATTTGACGCTAAGAGATTGGGTAAGGAAGTTATAATATGTGTAGATTAATGGGAAACTCAATTCGTTGAATCCAAAATACAAATTTAAAATCATTATTTTAAAAAATTGTAACACTGATAATACTTAAGAATATATTGAAGAAAAATTAACTTACATTCCATTAGTCAATCACATCAAAATGTTGACCTTTTTTGGCTCGAGGCCACGTCTACGACCTGCAGGTCGACGAGTTGATATGGATGGCTCTACTCAAGCATCGTCTGGAGTAGAATGAGCAGTAGGTTGGCCCCTATAGCTGAGTCAAATAGGGACATGTAACTGCGTACCATCAAGTTCAATGCCAAATGAATTGTCAGGCTTGAGCTCCGGCTCGTTAGACATCAGCGTTGGGAGAGGTGCTTGTGTTGGCTAGTGTAAGGATAATGGAGCCCTAATGGGCGCTGTCTGTAGCACGTGTGGTAATGGAGTCAGGTGGGAGCCCAATCCCTAACCTAAATACTGAATGTGCGATCTTGCCCTAAAAAAGGGCAAAAGAGCCTTGAGGGGGCCGAGTGCCATGCCTAGTAAGGTTTTCGTCCAGAAATTCTAAAAAAAGTTACAGTATTAGTCATAAAGATAAATTTTGATAAAAAACCTTATTTAATGTAAAATTATAGTTTTAGTCTCTAAGTTCAAAATTCGTTAAAAACACCCAAAGAAATGTGAAATTACAGTTTCATTTGGGTGTGACCATACACTTTTTAGTTCATTGATCAAAGAGTCGGTGATATTCTCTCTCTTCCGAGAGGGTTAATCCCTTCACTTCTCTCAAGCTTTCTAACATGGACCAGTACATACCTGATCAAACTCATACTTGTCACCTTATTAAAGGCACTTTAGGTGTAGATCAAAGTATATGGTAACTCATCTAAAGTTTCATAGAAATTTCAGGTCTAAGAACTTCGATTTAAGACCTACAATGAGAACCACTTATGACTCAATATCATAGTGTTCTCATGTGTGGATCAAATCCAAATACCATGTACTCAACATCTCTGACTGACACTAAATGTCCTAGTGTTCTGTAGGACCACACCTACTAAGTCAGATAGAGTATGCTAATCTTTCTTCAATTGTCATTCTCATAACAGTGACCGACTAGGGATGTTTTGAATGATATCTCTTATGCTTCAATGTCCTACAAATATATGTCTCACATATGCTAGCGTATTCATGATTGAATTATTGGTGTTAGGCTATATGTAAGACACCTAAGACTTTTTAAGATTTTGAAAATTTATGTAGATCCAAGAGTCTCTGCCTCAGCAGATTTTCTAATTCAACTTATCTTACTGAAAAAATTTTCTGATTCAACTTATGCTACTGAATGAAGATGCTCTTCTCAAGTTATATGTATGTGCTTTCAGACCACCTAAGTAGCTCTGCAAATTATTATTTCATCATGTGTAAAAGATAAAATCTCTCATACCATTTCTGTTGTTTTAATCATCAAACCGATGGACTCTTATTCTACATGTTTCAGATAGTACCATCTAGTGGCAGCTAGATTGCAAATTAAAACATTTTGGTGCTCTTTTGAGCATTCAGTAAACTGGCAACTGTTTTAGGTAAAAAAAACACGATTTCTTTTATAAACTCAAGTACGAGAATGAACGATATTTCACTACAACTTAACTCTACAGAGCTTATATTGGTCTGTGATCAATCTAATGAAACAATTTTGCAAATGGAGAATGCCTTATGATTGTCTCACTAGACAAAAAATGAATATAATAAGAAAAAAGGAAACGGATGACAAACCTAACTGTACAAATCTCTACAATATTATTGATGAGAAAAATTAAATGGTCAAAACAAAGGAAGCTAGTCCTTTGAAAACGTAACTGACATAAGCGGTAAATTTTACGGTGAGGCTCTGAAGAAGGGGCTTCAATGAGGCCCCTTCTTCGTTTAACTGAAATGTACAGATTACGTAAAATTTAAAACTGTTTTTACTAAATAAATTAAAGACTCAGATTTATTTTCACATAATCGAACGATCCAGAAGCGTTGCCTCAATGAGCCCCTCTTTGAGGGGACTCACCATAAAAGTCCCCGACATAAGCAGTGTTGAATTTTTATGCAATAAGTTGATAATCTGATACACATGTCATTAACTACTTTCTGGATATTGATAGAGGCATTAAGCCGATTACAGCTATTTAAAACAATTATTTCGTCTAGAGTAAAATACAGGTAAGTTGTAACGCAATTCATTTTTAATGGTCGACCATTCCATGGTTACGATCGTTAGCAAGGCAAAATATTTATGGCTCATTATAGAAATCACAAAACTTATTTAAACAAAAAATGAGGGTGAATTGCTGCTCTTCTATTTCCACATTACGGCAAAACAAAGAATTTTTCAATCAAAATTTTCAGATAAGTCTAATAATTTAATTTTCTCAATCTAACTATAAAGATTTTTAATTAACTCTGTGTTAAGACTCAACAAAAATAATAGAGAAAGAAAGAAAGAAAGAACACAAGAATTTTTAATGTAGTTTGACTTCTTGACAATAGATATACGTCCACGATCTCTACTAAATAAATGTTACAATTTTTGGATGGACAAAATTGTAAAAATCTTCTCACAAAGATTATAATTTATCAACGAAAGAACTGTAAAAACCCTATGTTCAATCTAACCCACATCAATATGCATTAAAACCTTAACAAAGAACCAACCATTGTAATGACGACCGACTTATCAAACAGACGTGCAACGCCCTAAATTTTCCCCTTTAATTAAAATTTTAAAGAAAATATCTGGGAAAATGGGAATAAATTTTTCGCGAAATGTTTTGAATACTAAGTCTGTGGAAAGAGTTGAGTGCTAGGGTAAAATAATTATAAATTTAGAGGAAATAAGAATCGGGATTAGTTGAATCGAGCGGAAAAGAGGTTACGGAGTGACTAGTGGACCAGACCCAAAAGGGCATAATCGTCCAAATTAATTAACCCTAATGATTCGGGAGTTCCAAAATCAGTCAGTGATCTAATTTCGGTAAGTATTCCTTCCCTCTTTCTTATGAATCTCGTTTTTCCTAAAACCCTAGTTTTTCGACCACATATCTCTTTCGTTTGAGCTCCGATTTGAGCAAATGATAGCTCGATGGAAAGCTTAAAATGTATACTACCTAGTAGTAACCATCTTTTGTGTTAAATCATGATTTAGGTGGCCGAAATCGGTGTTAGAAAGCAACCCCTACAAAGTGACGAGTTTGGATTTCTTAGACCGTAGTTCTTTTCCGTGTTTCGTCGCTTAGGTAAGCTTCTTGAGAGTCTACTGATATTGTATTAAGTGTCAATTTTAATTTGGTGTTGTATGGTGAGGGAGATTGAAGTAAAGAAAGAATGGTGGTTAAGGTTTTCGAAAAGGAAACGTAGGAATTAGGATGTTTCGCATATGCTATAGAGTAAAGATCGAAAAACGATACCTAAGTGAACTTGTGGGAAGCATTAATGAGGGTTGGTGAAGAATTAAATATAGTGGTTGTGAGACTCAAAAATTAGTTCCATTAATCTTTAAATCCCAAAAATTTAAAGCTATTTATTCAACATTTTCAAACATTTCCAATATAACATGGATATAAAAACATAAAAGAGTTATAATCATTTACGATGAAAGTAAATATCATTTATCAAACCAAGTTGACTCCTTTAAAACTCTTTTACAATCAAACAAGCAAACTCGTTAAACTCATTTGCAAAATAATCCATGTTTGTAATCTTCGTGCTCAGTCCTCCTCGTAGTAATCCTATTATACCTGTACATCATGTGAACAAAACAAAGGGGGTGAGTATATAGGAATACTCAGTAAGTGTAAGCCCAGTTCAAGTTTAAATGAAGTGCAGGGGTCTAGTTAGCACGAGTGTGCTGATGAACACGAGGTTGCATTCATCCCTTCATTCCCAATATTCCAATACCATATTAAAACACAAGTTCCTTTAGACTGTTCAAGCAATGGAACGGCTAGCGGAAACGACTAGGCAGGCTGTTCCTATTGGTCGTTTCCACTGTTCCTCTCTGAAGCATAGGGAGAACGGCTTGGGAAACGGTTTCCCAGGCTGTTTCCAAGCCCGTTCTGACCTGCTGAGATTTCAATTCAACACATTCTTATAGACTTTCAATTCATGTATGGAGATACCATTCATAAATCTCATAACTAGCAAATTTCCTTCATCAATCCACTCATGCTTACTCTTAACCATCCCAAACCTTTTACTTACTGTTTCATTTGACTAAATATGTTATCAAACTTACTTAAGTTTTAGTTTAATATCCATAAAAACCTTTCACACTTAACCTTTCAATAGGTTTAACATATAACATCATCTAATCCATCTTTTCATATTGAATCCAAGTATATGAACATTCTTACATACTAGTCAAACCATCATATATAACTTATCCTCTTAGTTCAAACTAAGTATAACCAAGTTACTTACTTTAAGTAAATACATATCTATATCACACTTCCATACACTTTAACAATAAGCACACATTTTTTGACAATAAGTTCATTTCTAAGCCATAAACCACATTAAACATTTCAATACAACATAGCTCATATCATCATGCCACAATCAAAGCATAATCAATCATTCAAGCATTCATATCTCAATAAACAGGATTCAAACATGTTATAAGTGAATGCCAACTCATATGCATATGAATGCGAATGCAAACACATGAGAATGCCCCGTGGTCTTCCTTTCTCATTTCACTTTCTTTTTCATTTTCTCACGTCCCTTGGACGACATCAGTCCTCGACCGACATCGAGCTCTTGCCCAGAATCATCTCAGACCTTTCCTGTTTTTCATTTCTCATTTCTCATACCGTGTCACATGCAAATGCAACACTGTGAATGTCAATGCACTCATATTCATTTCAATCAAGTATGCTCACATGCTCAGTTACATTTAACAAGCATTTCACAATCATTGTCAACATATCATCAACCTTAAGTCAATGAAAAACAAGAAGCATACTTAGTGCATTCCATTCATAATCACTCAATTCAACCATGCTCATATCATTCAAGACAAACAAGATTCACAAAGAATCAACCATCTGTTCTTAAGAACATTACCACATATTAAACTAGTAAAGAGCATACAAAATCAGTCAAGTAAGCTCATATCAACCTACCATCAGGCACATAAAGTTGTTCATCTAACTCTAACAAACTCAACAAGTCAATATAGGCCAACGTATACTCAACTATCATTCAATCAATCATATAATTAGGATTAGTAAGCGTAGGAACACTTACTCGTAAGCGTAAGACACTTACCTTATCTTAAAGAAATCCACCGCTCATGCGCGGCACCAATTAAATCAATCGCAATATCGTACAGATTCGCTTATACGAATTAATCATACAAACAATGTTAATTAACCTCTCTAACATTGATTCTCCCTTTAAATCATATTCTTACTTTCGAAACATCAATTTACAAAACTTTAGAACCTAAATCATATGAAATTCTTCTTAATTTCCTCTTACCTATAATTTATGTGCTCAATACTTCACAATTAAGTTCAATCAAGTTCCCAAGCATCAATTCTATC
>CANYCX010673491.1:0-14533 GCA_948193385.1 Breynia disticha f. nivosa
TCATTTATGTTTATTTTATTTATATGAGTAGAACTACATAGCAAATATTTTATTGTTCAATTGTTTGTTTTTTTATATGTAGAATTCTATTAATATATTTTTTTATTATTCATCAACCTATTATATGTTCGGCGATGTTATCTTTTATTAATAGGTTGTTAATTATTACATGACTCACTCATGTATACAAACTTATTATTGAATTGTATTTACTTTCAGATTATAATATATATGTTGTTAATTTTAGACTTGTTTGTTTTGCGCCTTTTAAGACGAGAGACAATAATAAATTTTTGTTTTAAACACATTCTTGGGCTAAATAATAATGGTTTAGATTTGTTATTAAGATTAAAAGATGTTAAACTTAAAACTATACTAATTTTTTTTTGTATGAATAATTTGAAAGATATTTTGCTAATTGAATAATTAATTTATCTTAATTATAATAAATAATAATTATTTTTATATAATTATTATTTGTCCGGTCCGACCAGTGACCCGGCTCCCAGTCCGGATCACTTACCAGGCCGGGTCTGAAAACATTGATTTATACACTTTTTAAACTATAAAAAAGTATTTACACGAAAGAACAAATATAGGTTGACATTCATGCAAATAGAAAGTCAAAAATGAATAATTTACATAATTATGTGGAAAAATTATTTTGGCCTCAATTCATATGGAAACAAACACACACACTCCCCGTTAAAATGACCTACCTCTGCTATGACACAAACCAAAGCGTCCTATGCTCATGCTCTCTTCTACATTAACATTGCACTACTGCTATGAGCTCCAACTTCTGCATTTTGTTTTCGACAGATAGGAAGCATTATTATTGTATCTGTTTGTATTGAGATTGATCTTGAATTCTTAACGAATAAAAGAACTTAAACTAGAATTACCTGAAGTTCTACTCCCAATCTGGATTGCTATCTTAAACAGAAAAGGCAGGCATTTCAGCAGGACTTCTGAGTCGATACACAAAAGTAACTGTTGATAAGAAACTAACTCAAAAAAGACGCAGCTACAACTGTAAAAGCTAGGAATAATTTACAGACAGAATCTGGGCCCCAAAATAAGCGACAGAGAGCTTTCCAGTTGTTTCTCAGGTGCTTGTCATTAGGCTTCCAATCAGCAGTAAAATCTCATTCCGCATGGCAGCAACTGCAGATGAAGTGACCTGCTCCTTCACACTAGAAAACCATAAACTGTCTCTCCCCCTCAGCTCACACCTTTCATTCCATTCGCATATAACTCTAGCAATTGCCGTGACATATAACCCACAATCATATCCATTCTCTTGCTGAGGCGAATCGGTATGTTCGACATACTTGCGTTGCTCAGAAACAAATTTATGAATAGCTTTGTAAAGTTGCAAAGCATATTTTCTGTTCATCCCTCCAAAGCTGTCATGATGAACAAACACATTGGCGTTTCTCTCATATACAAGCAAACTCCAATGAGATCCCCCTTCTGCAAGATTAACATCATCATTGTTATTGACAGGAAACACCACCAGCTTCTTATCTTGCAATTTCAGTGGTTCGACAAAACCTTGGAGAGACTCAGCATCTGGACAGTTTGTTATCCAGAAAGCAACCGATGGTGGAACCAGCAAAATATCTTCGGACGGATGAATTGATGAGAGATAACTGAAGTAGAATTCTATGATCCTGTCATTAAGAAAATATGGACCACTGAGGATGTCCAAATCTGATCGTCTGAGAACTACATCATCATAGCTGAGGATCTTCTCATCCATGGCAGATTTTCTGAAGATTTTTATATCAGTTCAGTTCAGTACCTAATCAAACATAAATAACATACTAAAAGCTTCATATTCATCTCAGATATTTTCTTTTGCAAAGATCTATACTCATATCTTAAATGATAGGGAACACAGAAGACTAATAAGAGGCTGATCAACAAATGACAAGTCAAATAGAACGAATAAAATATGGGCTTTAATTTCTTCAATTTGATTCACAGATGACCAAGAGGAGAAGGGTTTCAATTTCTCAAAAACTAAACATACTATCGTGAAAGTACATCAACATATGAAACAAGTTTGTTTGCCAACACATAAATTTTTAGAACGGCATTGTGCCTATCAATAAAAATGGAATTTGCTTCTCAATTCTCAGTCAGCCAGCCTGCCATATGGCCCTAAATCTGTCCCACTTGGTGAATGAAAGATTGTCCCCTCTTTTCATTCCTTCTCCCGCACGCCTTTGTCCTTTTTCACCAAAAAAAGAATCTTACAAGCGGATAGAGGCCTACATTGCCATTACAGTCCACAAATTTTGTACTACTACAGTGAATGTGCAGGATGTTCTTAAATGGTTTTCCAAGATACAACATTCTCCGCTAGATGATGCCGCAACTGATTAGTTGAGGGACTAAAATCATGCTCCATATCCATCCCTTCTAGCCCTTCTTCAGAACCATTAGGATTAAATTGCGTTGAAGAAAAAGATGTTTCCTGGTCACCAAGTTAGTTGAATTTCCTCCCTACACACCATCAAACGTGCTAAAAAAATTGGACACTTTCTAAACTACGAAGCAACTTTCATCACCAGCTAGTAATAATATTCTGTCAGTATTCAGTGCCATATTAGGAAATCATAATGCATCCTTTTGTTCCATGTTAGAAGCAATAGTTTCAAAGGGAAATATCTTAAACACTGCAACAGCTAACATTCAATGTCACCATAGCATTCCTAAAATTAAGTTCTTTCTCTAAATAAAGTCTATATGAAATAGCACTCCTTTTTTGCTTCAATCAACAAATCTAAGTAAGACCCAATTCCTATCTTAAGCAGTAACAATTAAACACAACATAACAAATCATCCACCATAAAACAAACCCTTCAAATATTAAGATGCTCAACTTATTTGCTGATAATGCATCAATTAGTCGCAAAACCAAACGAATCTAACTGCACAAACGCCATAATAAAACATAACTTCGCAGTGGAGGACCGTAAGAGTGGTCGTACCTAACCTGACGGAGCAAAGTCAGTCCTAACTGTTGTAAATCGTGTTGTGCTTCTGTTCGCTGAACGCTGCGATACAAAGACCTCCCAGAATTTTCTTCTTTTTATGACTAGTCTTCTGTTTAAGTTTCAAATTCACAAAAAGGGCACTACGTTTCCAAATGTTTTTAAAATGGAACTGACCAAATCGTCCACAAAGCACCACTTACATCGAGTTCTTTAACAGAAAATTAGTTTTAATTTTTATATTTAATTTGTTTTATTTCTAAAAAGAATATGAGAAAATAAGAAAATATATTCAAAAATTATCGTTTTTCTATTTCATAATATTAGAAAATTTTCAAATTAAACCAATTTTTTAAATTCTATTATAAAAAATATGTCTAATTTATGAAAATTTTCAACCAATTTTTATAACTAATTTGTAAAAAAAAACTTAGATTTTATCTTAATAAAATATGTAATTTAACAATTGTATAAAACAATATAATGTGTACATAACACGATTCTTTTATAAAACTAAAGAAAAACACCAATAAAACTCTCAACTATTCAACTAAGACCTTTCTGCAACTACTTTTCTAATCCAAATTACCTTACCTTGTCTTCATGTCATGGTGTTGGTCTAATCTTTCAAAAAAAAAACCCAAAAAGAAAAGTTTAAATAGTAGATAAATAAGAATGAATGTGTAATCACTATAAAATATAAATGTATATAAAAGAATTATCGATAAAAGAGGATTTTACAACAGAGAAGTTTGTAGTGTGTTTTCTACTTTTCTAATATAAAAAACTATAGAAAATAAGTTTTTTTTTATAAGAGAAAATTGTGAAAACTACTTTTAGTAGTTTTCAAACTCTAGTTACAATTTAAAAAACCTACTTTTCTATTTTTCTTTAAAAACAAGTATTCTGAACTGTTTTTTATTTTTCTATAAAAATGTTATTTGTGAAACTAAAAATGGATTATACTATTGGCTAAGAATTTTAAAGAATAATATTAAAGTTGATAAATTTGCTTTTTGAAAATTGATAAATTTGCTTTTTGAAAATCAATTGTTTTTAGAAACAATTATTTTGCTATGCAAAATATTAGCAAAACTCAAAAAATATTTTTATAATATGTTCAAAATTTTAATAACAAAAGGATGAATATTTGGTAAAGTTCTTTTTAAAAAACTTGTACACTCGTTTAAACTTGTATACATATTTAGATGATTTTTTACACTTTTCTAAACATTTGCTCTTGTCCAAATTTAAACATATGCAAGCACAATTTCCTTGACTTGGGCAGATTTTTATTGGGCAATTTTGCATGTAATTTGTTTTTAAAGTACAAAAAATGTTAACAGAAACTAATATTTACGCTATGACAGATGATGAAAAAAATATAACTTTCAATGCATTGTAGTTAGACGTGTATTTGAAGCTATTGTGCACTATTTTGGTTTTGAGTAAATCGGAACATATCTAGATGAATCGATCGACCCACTACTTTAATTGTTGGACTGAACTGTAGAGAAATGGACCAGGCTAAACTGTTGATCAAGCCCACTTAGATTCATATAATAATGGGCCAATTACATTTTTACTTTCTTTAGACTTTTTATTTGTAGAATCCATGATGAATAAAATATATTACATAATTAACTTTTTATTTGCATCATATACTACCACCTATTTCAATCTCATTTATTTGGTCATGCTCACTTTCCTTCTTAAAATGACGAATTTCTAGAATTTTCTCCACTCTTCTTACTCATTCTCTCACTCTACTTTTTCAATTTCTCTACCTTATTCTCTCATTTCTATCTCTAGCAATCTCTTCCATTCATACTTCTTTCTTTCATTCTACCATAAACTTTCATATATTTATATTAGTTTTTAATAAAAAGGTAATTATTAAGATTATAAATTTTATTTTTATGAATTTTTCCAGTGTTTATAGGTTATTGCTCTTAATTTTTTTTATTATTGTTGTATTTATTATAAGTAGAATTTTTTCTTAAGTAATTATGCTATATAGTTTATGTTAACATTTTTTCATTTCTCTTGTAGTATTAACTGTTTTGTAAACGTATGTATTAGTTTTAAACATTTTAGTATTGCTAGCATGTTTTTTTTTTCTTGTTATTTGTTTACAACAAACTACATGTATTTTGTTGGGTTTTTCTCTATTTTAATTGTTGTAATTTTTTTTTCATTATTTCTAATATGAACTAATGTAATGTAAACTTAATATATACCTACTGCTATTATTTCCAACTTTAAAACACTTTTGCCATTTTCATTTTTTTATTAACTGATTTATATATATTGTTAACATAATCTGAGTAAATATTATTTTTATTTTTTAAAACAGTAGTATAAACTGATTTTAAACTGTATGTATATTTTCAAACTTTTTAGTTATTTGGTTAGAATAAACTACATGCATACTTTTTTTCTTGTGCATATTGGAATGTTCATTGTTGTTGAAGAAAATAGAAAATTTTGATTGTTATTTACTTTTTTCAATTATACTATATTTTTTTATATTTTAATATATATCATATAACAATAAAATACACAAAGATTAAAAAAAATTATAAAAATATGAATTTTATACTTTATTTAAAAAATATACGAAAAAGAAAGTAAAAGGTTAAACTATATATATATATATTCTTAGTGCAAAATATAAAAAAAATTGAGTATAATTAATTTATACTTAAAATAAACTAAATAAAAATCAAACTAAACTATGTAACGTAAAAATGAAAGAAAAGTAAGGCTGAAGCTGTGAACCCCATTTTCGGCAAATTCATTTTTCCTTAAATTTCGATTTTCACACCCATTTTTTTCTTTAAATTGGCACCACAATTCAAGTCAAAAGAATATAGATATATAAATATAAAGAATGACATACATGCATCTCATTTAAACCGGGCCAAAATACAAGTCAACTGTAAGTATGCGGAAGTGGATGGTTTTCGGTTTAAAACAATGCAAGTGACAATGCCTATACTATCATGTGTATGACTATGCAAAATACAAAAGTGAAAGTTTCCAAAATCTTATAGGAGCCGACCTAGCTGCGAGTATCACACATCCCAACTCTACCAAAAAGAATGTCCCTGCACCAGCTACTGTCGCTCTGCACACATATACACAACAAAACAAGGGTGAGTACAAAGAATACTCAGTAAGCGAATCCCTAAAACTGTTATGTTGAATACGCAGGGAAACCTTCGGCCTACACTGCCTAACCTCCCTAACGGCTTATCATTGCCGTGTCACAACTGAATTCATTAAGCCTATTAAACGATAGACAAACCATACAAGCTCAAACACTTCTTAACAATCATTTTTAAGCAAACAGCACGGGGGGAAGGCCAGGGGGAACTGCTTGGCCGTTCACCAGGCTGTTCACCTTCCCTGGCCAATTATACAAAGGGAACGACCATGGGAAATGGCCAGTTTGGCCGTTCTCTTGGCCGTTCACACCTGATGGGCAAATTAAACAACCTTTCAACACTTAAACACATTCAACAATTCAAGCACACATTTAAGCCACTCTCATTCCAAACAACACACATTTTATCTCAACTATACGCATGCCATTTCCATTTATTTCCATTCATACACATTCGCAAACATTCATTCCAACCATATCACAAAACCAATCCCAAGAGTCATAACCAGACCACATCCATCCATCATAAAACCTATGCTCATTCACTTATACATTCATTCACAACAACATAAATTATCCTTCACACTTTAATTATACCAATCCATCATAACATTCACATTTATATCATGGCAAAATGAATGAATGAATGAAATCATGCTTATGGTTATACAATCACACAGAATGCATGCCCCAGGGACTCAATTCGTTTAACGTGTACGTGAGAGATTTAACTCTCACATTTGGCAATACCCCTTATTTTTTAGCTTTCGCTCTATTGACAATACCCCTTATTTGAGCTTTCGCCCGATTGGCAATACCCCTTATTTAAGCTTTCGCTCGATTGGCAATACCCCTCTTATTATGTTGAGCTCTCGCTCAATTGGCAATACCCCTTTTTGAACACACAATTATGCCCGTCACATGTATTTATGACATGCATGTATGAACTATAGCACATTTCATGAAACCTCACCAACGTAATGTCATCTTCCAACAGAAATGCACAAGAACATGATATTAACCAATTCCACATACTTGTGATTATTTCAGAATTCATTTTCCATTAAGGTTTCCCTAATGCACATGCAACCACTTCACACATTCTTATGCTTCCTAATTTCTCATAAGTCATATTTACAAATTCAAGCTTACTATCTTTCCAAGAACACATTTTCACCATTACATGTCAAAATAAAACATTTAAACCATACAATTTTCATACAAACATAGAACTCTTCGAGGAAAGTAACCAAACTCATGCATAACCAAGCCCATCATATATAATTCATCATTCATAAGACAAGCAACACACATATAATCAACCATTCATAACAAAACGCACTAAAGTAAGTGGCAAAAGCACTTACCTCTAGTTCCAAACACAATTTCGTCGCCCGACCTCCGGTTCGGGTTCCAAATATCAACTCCTACAAACAATGCAACCACATTTTATTTGTTATAGACGAATTCAACCTCAATTTCCTACCCTCACTCTTATTTCTACAAAACACCAATTTTCCCCCAAACCCTAATTCTTTAATCCTAACCAAATCTTATGTTTTACGGTTAAAGGTTCATGGAATCATATACTATAACAAAAACCCAACAAAACCCTACCAAATTCATATAATTTCCCTCACCTTCCAGTTTAGAACAAGAGATTTTCCTCTTTCCTCTTTGTGCTTTCCAACCCTAGTTTGAAGAGGGATCGGAGGGAAGATGAATTTGTTGAACTTTAAGTGTTTCTTGGAAGGTTTGAGGATTGGGAAACCTTAGGATTGTGTTTTGAGGATTTTGGGAAGCTTTGAGGGTGTTTGGACGTGTTAAGACTCGAAAATATGATGTCTCTCTCTCCTTTTTACGAAACACTTTTAATTGAGTCTGTCAGCAGGCCGAACGGCCATGTGAATGGCCTTTAGCCGTTCCCGACAAATTTTTGCCAGTTCTCTGCCGAATCATTCGTAATATTGGTCTTACTATTTTTGGGGCGTTACAGAAGCAAATTAAGAAGTTCAAGTGTAAATAAAAACTGAAATTATACAAAAATGTACTATTAAAGGGAAAAGAAGTAGAGGGCGCAATTATCCCTATAATAATTATACAAAAATGAATCTCTCCAAATTATATCTACTAAAATGACATATTGTTTTTGAGTTAATCTAAAATAGCATATTTTTAAGCTATGTTCTGAAATAGCAGTTTTAATAAAATCTTTATTAAAATGACAATACGATTTAACTTACAATTATGACACTTTTTTTATACATAACTTGATCTTATTTTGGCAGTTAAGATTTGAATTAATTGTCAAACCCCTTATTTTAGAAATTCTTGTTTTTAATGTGGTAAGGTCAACCCACATTTGATGGAAACAATATTTATTGTTTCAAATATGAAATTTAAAAAATAAAATTCAATCAAAATCATTTTTTTAATTGAGGTGAGAGAATTTGTTGTTTCTTTAAAAATTTATTTGGAGGTAAACATTACATAAATACTCATCTCTTTTCTTCTACACTCCACGCTTTCCTCTCCATCATCTCTGAGGTTTCTAAAAACATTACTTTCACAGCCAGAATGGTGAAAACTTAACGAGTTGCTCTATAGATAAAGAAAAAGAGTGTGATTGATAAAGAAGTATACACCTCAAGCCATTCAGATGACGATGAACAGTCTCTAAAGGTATGTTCTTGTCATTTGTTTTTATTTTTTGTCTATTTTGTGTGGATTTTTTGAAAAATTTGTTTCATTTTTCAGTATTCATATTCAGAATATGAATGAGAGCAGTCAATTTTGATATTGGTTTGAATATTGTGGTTAATGGCTAGGATTTAGTGGATTTTGTTGGAATCGCAATTGTGTTTGGTTTAAGATGTGTCTTGTTGGTCGTTGATACATGTTTTGGGATTTTTTGACAAAATGAAATGTTTTATTTTTGTTTTAGGTTTTGGGTCTATTTATGGCTAGAGTTTCATTTTTCTAAGTCGGTAAAGAATGTTCATTTTGTGTTTTTTTTGTGATTTATGATTTTCTTTTGTGATGTTTGTTAGTAATGAGTCTAACTGTGTTCTTAGAATGTTTAATAGTGTTGTAAGATCATTTTTTTTAATTTAGTTAGTGTTCATTTGTAATTGCTGAGTCTGATTGTATGCAATGAATCTTTTTTCTTATATTTGACGTTTTTCTTACCTTAATGGTTCCATATGTGTTCTGAGATTTTGAATGTATATTTGGATGTAATTGATCTAATTGTTTTAGCATAATCTTTTTGTTTTATGTGGATGCTTAATTACCTCTGTATTGAAGTTGATATGTATCCTCTAGTGGTTTTAATTAATGTTTCTTATTTTGTATACAATTATTTAGTGATAAGTATGTTTGATATGTGTAAATATAATTTTGGGTTCATTCGTAGATGTGTTCGTCAAAGAGAATTAAAGAAGTCAAAACAGTTTCCAAAGGTGAAGGGAAACATAAAGACTTGCATGCCTTATATATCACTATGAATTGATAATGAACATTTGTTTTTGATTGTTTGTTCTATTGTTTCATTTTTCAAAATATTAAACTATCAAATTTTTAGAGATTTACATTTTTTTGTATTTCTATTAGAACGATATGTCTTATTATATATTTTTGCTTATGAAATGAACTGATTATGTTTTAAGTCTAAATAACTCTTTTTCTAATACAATAAAATATATCATCATGTCCTACACAGTTTATTTCGTTTTCTTTAGGAATTGTTGATTAACACAATTTTTGGATATAAAAAATGTTAGCAAAATTATATTTTTTATGCGTTCAAATGTGTACATGCACTGAAAATGTTACTCTCAAAATTCAAATCTCTTTTTCCATAACTATTAGCTTATTTATCATTTTCCGTACTATATTTTTTTCATTTTAAATTTATATTTGAAACATAATAATCTCTCAAGACTTACTACTATGTGTAGACACTAATTTGTAGAAAACCTTGAGCATCAGTTAAAAACGAAATGAAAGAATCGTAAAGAAAAACCTTTCTTAATAAAATATAAACAAAACTCAGTGTCCTAGGGACAATCCCTACACATTTTCAGAACAATAGGAAGAAACACTTTGTTTACACTCCAAATCTTTAAAAAAATCAAAATAAGTGGATGAACTCCCCGACCTCACAGCGATAATCCCCAAGAATTTCCAAAAGAGTGTAGAGCGTAAACAGTCTAAGCGGCAGCCTCCCTAGTCTGTACACACAAAACACAACCACGGAAAACATGAGTACAAAACTCAGTAAGCGTATGTTCCTCTCGTCACTTACCTAACCATATAAAGTCTAGTACACTCGTTCGTTCATTCTCACTATTATCTTCCTTGTTAAATTCTCGTTCTTTACTCATGGAATGCTCTACTTTTTCCTTCGATTCTAGAATACATAGTGAGAATATGTCTACATTTACTGAATTGATATGATAAAATGCACACAAGATGCAGATGTCTATTAGAAAAGCTCCTATCTAGTGTCTAATGAAGAGAGAGAAAGTGCAGGAGTAGTAGCTGATCCACCTGAATAGTCTAGAAAGCTAACCCTGCTTACTATCATGTCCTAAAATAAAAAATCATAGTTATGTGAGTTATGGGCTCAGTGAATAGTCAATAATTTAATAAAACTTTTCATCTATCATTTTATCATATCAATTCAGTAAATGTAGACATATTCTCCTTTCCTTTATAACAATTTAACTTTCATATAATCTTGTATAACCTGTAATCATGTAACCACATCTATATCCTATAATCATATCAGATAGATAAAATATATCGATAACACTGTATAATAAATTTCTCATTAGACCATGCAATATAAACAACTATAATTGTATACTATACAATCTTCCTCTCCACTTCCTCTCTGTGATCGATCATAAATCACCAATCCAATCATCACCAATATCATACCATATCAAGTATTATATCAAGTACCATATCATATAGCATCACCAATGCCATATCATATATCATCTCCTGCATATCATACCACCTCACTAATACTATATCATGTATCATATACACATATATAAGTATATATATATATATCATATTTCATATCATACACTATCATATCATAGTATATCATAACATACCACATCATATCATATCATCTTATACCATAGTATGATTGTAAACCATTATAACTTGTTTACATTTCCTTTACGTATGTACTTATATGCTAAATTAATGTTCTACCCACTATTACCACTCTTACTTTCCTTCACACCAAACTTCATTAATATCCTAAACAAGTTTTTTAGGCATGTTTAGATGCTAATTACCCTCCAATCACTCCCATTACATCCAATTCATAAATTCCCCTTTTAAACCTAACCAATTCTCCTAATTATGCTTCAATATCACACATATGGTGTTACCCTATCAATCCAACACTTAAAACACTCCTAATACACCTCAAATAAACTTACTCAAGTGTCAAAACACAAGAAATTCCCGTTTGCACAAAACCCCAAATTCGTCATTTGCAGGGCAGCCTCTTTCCCTCTGATTTTCGTATGCCTAATTCACGATTTAATAAAAAATATAGTCACTAATAGATAGTAGAGATGTTAAGCTTTCTAACGAGTCATCATTTGCTCGATTTGGAGCTAAAATGAGTGAGTTATGGGTTTTGAAATTAGGGTTCATGAGAAAATCGGGATTTGGAAAGAATGGAAGGATTCTTACCTTAAATCAACTCAAGAATCGATTTCCGATCATCCCGAGCTACAGATTTCTGATGGTGTTTGATGGAGGAAGAAGGTTTTTGGTGGAGGAGAAGAAAGAAGAAAAAATAAAGAAAGAAGAAAGAAGGAAGAAGAAAAGGAGTAGAAAATGGGTAGTGGGGGAGGAAATGGTGGAGTGTGTCGGGGAAGTGGAGAGGAAAGGAGAGATGGTAGGTTTGTTTTTAAATTTATTTAGTAGGCTTGGGTCCACTTTGCTTCGTAATTTATTTTAGCTCAACCCACATTAAATTCCGAATTTCAAATTTTCGAAATTCATAATCTTTCTAAATTTTTCTTAATCTCCCTTATCATAAATCTCAATTAATTCCTCCCAATTATTTATTTAAACAATTCGCAACAAATTTTCCTGTATTTTCTTCATATTTTATTTTAATATTTTAATAAAATACGAAATTTTGGGGCGTTACATATACATACTAAATGGGCTCAGCATAACCGTGCCATGCTCAGCAAACCCCGTGCCAACATCATGTTTCCACGTGTCCCTCAGTTTTTCAGCATTTCGGGACACTCAGCACCTCATCGCGCCCCCCGTGCTGTCAGCATGCCCTGGGTGTTATTCAACCGTTTCCTCTCCAATTTCACGTACAAACTTCATTCTGTCGAATCCTCAACTCATATAACTCTTAACTTATTCATAATGTGTCTATTTAACTTATATTTTCCCTCTTTTCTTTATTAATTTCATTAATTATCCTAATCATATCTTAGTTTAATTAAAAATAAGGTTTTAAGATGGGAATTTTACAATGTATATAGGAGTGGATGGAGCCTGGATGAAAATGGAGAGTCGTGTTCTTATTTACATTTGGTAATACACATTAACATTTTCTTATTGAATTGGAGATTAGATAAAAACATTTTGGTTTCTCAGCTAACTTTTTTGTCTCTTTCCTCAGTTGATTGCAGATTATGATTGGTTTGTTTATCTATACCAACTTGTAAGTCATTTAAAAAATCTCTAGTTCCCACAATTACATTACGTTGTTAAAAGGTCTCCACCCCTGGATTCAGCATACCCTTGAGCAATCCACCACTTCTTTTTATTGACTAGGCTCAGAATTTGCATGTCTTCATCATCAAGTTATCCTATTTCTGAAACTATTTAATGGTGATTTTTGTTCTGACTTTCCTTTCAATTTTGTAGTATTTCTATCACACCTTTTTAGGAACAAAGGCAAACTTGGAGAGGATAAGAAAAGAGATGACCATGTAATGAAACTTTGATCAAAACATAATTTTCTATGAAATCTCTAAGAGAAAATGCAAGCATATTAGGAGTGTGAAGTTGTTGTTTCTACTCTTCAAGTTTTTGTCCATTTGTGCTAATCAAAAGCAGTTTTTGAATGCTAAACACATTTTATTAATGAAGTATTTTGCCTCACAGTTAAGCATGCATAAAATTTAATTGCAGTTTTTGAATGCTAAACACATTTTATTAATGAAGTATTTCGCCTCACAGTTAAGCATGCATAAAATTTAATTGCACGGTCCAAAATTCATAAGATAATAGAGTTGACTGATTGTTTCTTATTAGGGTTTGTATAAATGCTTTTCATTCTATTTTGATTAATGCACCATATTTGGAATGAACAAATGGTTTCTTGTTGCCATCTTGTTCTTTTAAGATTCATATGTGATATTCTCTATAAATTTAAGTTTTCTTTGCATTGCTTTAATGTTGTACCTTGTCTTGTATAATATTTTGAACAATTTATTTATTTTTATTGTTCACAAGAAGGTGGAGATGAGAGAGGATGATCAGATGTTACTTTATTTTCATGAGACTAAGCAATTAAAGATCCAAGGTAATGTTTCAGGCTATAATTTTCTTTGAACTAAAATTTAATATTCAATTTTGTTTCATAAAAAAATTGAACTGTTGAAATATTCAGTAAAGCATGGAAGGAATGATAGATGTGTTTAGAATGCAGTTTTGGTGCCATGACTTGTGATGACAACAACAATTGAATAGTGGACGAAGAGGTTGACAGGTATGTGATATTACCGAATAACTTTTAGTATTGAAAGGATAATTTATTCCGCCCATGACGTTTGGGTTGCCGAATAAATATAATTAAGTTAAGAGACTTAATTGTGATTTATTTGGTTGAAGGATTAAATTAAAAGCATATTTATTTTAGGGACTAAAATGCAGTTTTACGTGAAAATGTACCATTTCACCAAATGGTACCTCCACTTCTATATAAGCATCATTCCTCCCTCATTTCTCACTCACTCCACATTTCCACCAAAAGGAAGAGGAGAGAGGAGAGACCTCTCTTCTTCTAGGAAAATAACCAACAGGTGGTTATTTCTCTCTCGGGGTTCGGATTCCGGTGTAGGATTGGGTGCGAAACATTGCCCGTATCCCGACGCTCTGCGCCTGTGGATACGAGCGTACCCTCAACGAGGTATCGTTCTCCTTCCGCTGCAATGAACGAAATTCCAGGTGCGGTTTCTGTTCATTTTATTTACGTGTTTTTATTAATTATTCGTTAATTAATTATTATATATATATGTTATACATGTGCGTATATTCTTTCATTGGTATCAGAGTCGAAAGGCTGTCAAAT
>CANYCX010673537.1:0-10751 GCA_948193385.1 Breynia disticha f. nivosa
CCACAATTTTATACCTTTTAATATATATATACTTGTACTCCCAATTACTCAAAAGCAAAAATATATATTTTGTAAGTGTAGAACACTTACCTTGAATTCCGCGAAGCTTGTTTTCCTAATGATCTCTCCAAACAAAATTCCAATTTTGATTCCTAAATGTATTTCACATATATCAAAATCCATCCTCATTCGAAAATCATTAATTAAATTCTTTTACCTTAATACATATCTAAATTCCTTACCTCTTCATTTCATTATCATTTCAAATTTCAAAATTAATAACGAAATTAATTTAACTTAAAGTATCATAACAATTTAGGTAAACTTTAAAATTTTAAATTCCGCTCTGACGATCCCCTTAAAAGAAAATAATAATAATCCTTCTTTTAGATCATAATTTACAATTAACTTTTTACCATTCAATAAATGTCAATTAATTAACATTTTCATTTTAATCTTAGAAAATTTTACATTCTACCAAAACCTTTAATCGGAAAGACGGCAATAGCCTTCTTTAATTCGTAACCTCCAAAACAATTCACTTTTCCAATCTTCTATATTTTTATATCCCTTTTCAATCAAACTCAATTAATTGCCAAATTCACTAAAATACTATGACCAAAATATGCAACGATAAGATTCATAATTTATATCCAAGCCATTATTAAATTCAAGGTTTTTCGAACACCCACCTAAAATAAAGTCCTTATACAGCGAACACTCTCCCGGTACTCCAATCCGACCCGAATCTGCAAGATCAAATTAATCCAACACAAACCCAATTAATTTTCTTAACTCCTAACCAATAGAAATTAGGGTTTTGTCATTAGAAACCCACCTTACTTACACTTAAATTTCTGTTTTCAGCCGAACTATAGAGGGAGGCACGACTGAAGGGCGTGCGACGGCTAGAGAAAGGAACGTCCACCGTGCTTTGGTCGGGGCGGCACGCGGCTGAATGCGCGTGACGGCCGGAGGAAAGAGAGAAAGGACACGCGGCTGGAGAAGGTAAGAGACGCACGCGGGAGACAGAGCTAGGTCGTGCGATGGCCAAGGGAGGGAAAGAAATCGACGGCTGTGGGGAGGCCGTGCGTAGAGAATGGCGACAACAGCGTGGCTCACGGAGGAAGAGAATGGCGATGGCCACGCGACAGTCGGAGGAGAAGAGAAGAGAGGAGGCGGCGGTGAGTGAAGATGAGTGGAGGGCGGTGACGGAGAGAGGAGCTTGTGAGAGAGAGACCAAATCGGAGCTTGAATGCATGAAATATCGCGTCGGATAGTTGGGTATGTATGAAAAAAGGATTTAAGGAATTCATTACGAAAACCAAATTAAGAGCTTTAATCAATTCTAGAACTCCCAAACGCCAAGATTTGATGAAGGTTTGCGATTAGTTAGGGTTTTCGGTTTTGGAACGAAATTTGGAAGAAAGGACATGAAGGAAGAGAGAGAGAACGTGAATGATGAGAGAGAGAGGCACATATGGGTTTATATAATTTCAGTTTTTGACGATTTTACCTCCGATCGCACTAATCTATTTTCCTCTAAATTTTCTCTCTCCCAATTGACTTAAACACACCCGATTTTTATTTCACAATAAATTCTACACCTTCCACCAAAACATTAGTTAAATTTCGCAAAAAATTTTATGTACGTTTTTATATTTTTATTAAAATCTTATTATTATCGAATTTTTAAGACGTTACAGTAACTGTGGATAACAATGAAGTCACAACCAATTCATTAGTCCAAGACTTGCAATTCAAAACCCAATGCCTGCCATAATATCAACATGGTGAAACTACAAAGTACAATAGTAGTATACTGAGTTGTAGTACCCTAATTCAGGATATCGACACTTAGCTGATGGGCAATTGCAATGAATTTTTTTATCACCAATGCTTGCATTCAAACTACAAAATGAATTAATAAGCAAACTTCATGTTATTCACATGCACCATTGCATCCTATACTCACAACAAACTAACCATTAAAAATCCAATTTACCTTACCAAATTAAAATTTCATTGATAACCATGAAAAGAAATTAAATTCAAAATTAGAAAATGGAACAAATTAAATCAGTTATTTACCAAACCCATTTAATTTCCATGTCAGCACCGAACCCTAACTATCAAAAACCCATTATCCATAAATTTCATTAAATCAACTTGACGAACAAATGAAAAATTTACAATACCTGAAAATTTGAAATAGTTACCTGATGGAATGTCCTTCATACTAAGACCATGAATCGAAACCACCTGTAACTTATGTTGAATTCTACTGGGCAAAACTTTAGCTAACATTGTGTGTTATCCTGGCCAATGAGTGAATGAGTGAAAGAAAAAAAATAAAGGAAAGCAGTGTTGGTTCGAGTTCACAAGAGAACAACAATGTTTTAGTGTTGAGCATGTGGCTTTAATTTGTGCTGCAAGAAAGAGAGGAATGGTAAAAGTAGTGTGAAATGTTTTAAATGAGAAGGAAGAAGCTTGACACTTAATTCACCTGTGCAACATATTAAAACATATGAGTGTCAAAAGTCATTTGTACAGTTACATTATAAAACACACTACCTGCTTTTAAATTGAAATAAACATGTTTCTCTCATCTTTTTATTGGATCTCCATGAAAATACTCTATTAAAAAGTCAACGACAGAAAAAAATTAAAGGTGAATAAAATAAAAAATATGAAAACACGATAAGAAAAACGTAAAAAATCACTTTAATGCGTAAAACAACCTGCCTACTAAAATATAACAGAAATTCAAAAACAATATAAAAAATCTAAAAACATGGGTTGCCTCCTATTAGTGCACTTTTCCAACGTCATTTGCTCGACACAGATGCTCAACTAAACCACATAAGTTGGCTTTTCTAGTAGAATTTGTGTATCTTCTTGAACCTAAAAACCATCATAGTACTGGTTAAGTCTATGAACATTAATCTTAAACACTTTCAAGTTTTCCAAACTTTGGATTTCCATTGGGCCATATAGAAAAATGTTGATGACAATAAAAGGACCTAACCCAACGTGTTCTCAATTTTTGTGGAAATAACTTCAGCTTACAATGATAAAGTAAAAACTTCTGAAATATTGAAAATTCTTTCCTACAAATGAATTTATCATGAAAGGCTATAGTTCTTTCTTTGTCAATTCTAGCATTATCGTAAGATTCATTACGAATATCTTCTAATTCTTAAAGTTGCAATTTTTAATTTTCACTAGACTCATTGGTATTCAAATTGCAAAATGATTTATGCTCTAACTCAATAGGTAAATGATAGAACTTACCAAAGATTAACCTATACAGAGACATACTGATTGGTGCCTTATAAGCAGTGTGCTATGCCCACAACAGATCATCCAAACGAACACTCCAGTAAATTTAGCATCATCAGTGTAAGTTGCCTTTGCTTCTACCCACTTTGATATATATTCTACTGCAAGAATAATATAACTCTTCCCATAAAACGATGGAAATGAACCTATAAAGTCTATTCCCCACTCATTGAAGATTTCTCAAACTAATATGATGTTCAATGGGATGTGATGTTTTGGCCCTAAATTACCTATTCTTTAACACTTTTCACAGAATTTATAGAACATGTATGAATTATAAACAACATAAGATAGTATAATCCACAGTCCATTATGTGTTTTTCCTTTAGGACCAAAATGTCCACCATATACATGAGAATGACATAGCTGTAGCTTTGAAGGAATTTCATTCTTAAGAATGCATCTTCTAATAATCTATTCAGAATATAATCTCCATAAATATGGCTTATCCCACACACAAAATTTTGCTTCCCTTTTTACATTCTCCTTTTTAGCTATAGACAAATCATCAAGTAGTGTTTTGGTGACTAAAAATTGAACTAAATCAGCATACCATGGAGTGACTTGACTGATTGAAAATAGATTTTCATTCGAAAAATCATCTTGTATATGTTCAGAATTCGAATTCTCCACCAACCAACTTAAGTGGTATGCAACAAGATTTTCTTATCCTTTTTATCACAAATTTCCACATCAAATTCTTACAGCAATAAAATCCAAGAAAGTAATTTGGTTTTAGTTTCCTTCTTAGATAGCAAAAATTTTAGAGCAACATGGCCAGAAAATGCATAACCTTAGCACTAAGTAAGTACGATCAAAACTTCTTTAATCTAAACACAACAGCCAAAAGATCAGTCTCTGTTATTAAATAATTTTTTGAGCTACATTCAAGGTCATTGAGGCATGATAAATCATGTGTGGTAACTTATCAGTTTGCTGACCTAACACAGCTCTAACAACATATATAATCGCTCGCATCACACACCACTTCGAAAGGATAACGCTAATTAGGTGGTTAAATTACTGGGATAAAGTTAACATATCTTTCAACTTGTCGAATGACTTGCATGAAAATAAATTCAAAGTCCTTTTATGGTAGTATACAAAAAGGTTGAATAATCCCTAAAAATTTTTTATAAATCGAGGATAGAACCTTGCATTGCTAAGAAAGGATCATACTTCCTTTACACTTTTTTAGATAAGGTAAATTTATCTTTTTTTGATGAACCTCGAAACCTCTAGAATACAGCACAAGACCCAAAATTATTCTTTGGTCAACCATAAATTGACATTTTTGTTGTTCAACACCAAGTATGTGTTAATGCACCTCTTTAGAATGTTTTAAGTTTTAAAAACAAGAGTAAAAAAATTCTCTACAAATTGTGAATTGTACACAAATAGCTCAATGAAATCCTCGACAAAATCAAAAAAGATACTGATCATGCACCGTTGGAACGTTGCAGGTGCATTTCATAAGCCAAATGACATTCTTCTATAAGTAAAGGTGCTGAATTAACAAATGAATTTAGTATTCTCTTGATCTTTTAGTACAACAAAAATATGATGGTAGCCCAAAAATCCATCTAAACAACAGTAAAAAACTTTTCTTGCTAACCTTTATAGCATTTGATCAACAAAAAAGAGAGTGAAAAATAGTGTTTTGTGGTTACTAAGTTCATCTTTCTGTAATTAATAAAAACCCTCCAATTGTTTTATATTTGAGTAGGCACCAGTTCAACATCTGAATTTTCCACCATAGTAAACCCATTTTTCTTTGGAACCACTTGCACTAGATTGACCCACTTGCTATCTGATATAGTATTAGCACTACCGACATCAAACAACTTTAGAATGACCTTCTTTACTAGTTCCCTCACTTCTGGATTTAAGCATCATTGTGGCCGCCTTGAACATTTTTCATCTTTTCCAAAATTATTCAGTTCATGCAAGTCATATGACTAATGCCTTTTAAACCTGCTACAATCTAACTCAAAGCTTATTTGTATTTTTTAAGACCTACAATTATGTTTCCTCCTGCAAAACACTTAATTTGTGAGAAATAATTACTAATAGAGTCTCATTCTCACATAAAAACACATGTTTTATGTGGTTTGACAATGTTTTCATCTTTAACTTTGGTGTGTGCACACGAGAAGGAAGCAATTTTGCATGGGTTATTTGTAAGTCAAAAAAAGAAATAATCTGTGGCACTTGTCTAAGGATGTTAAGCTCTTGGACAACAGTTGCTAATATAGTATTAACATCAAAATCAATGGATAATTTCTGTAATTTTTTATTATCAATTCCATGGTCCAACACCACTTGTAATGAATTCAAACCTAAAAAAATCAAAATTTTCCTACATAAAAGAATCAATGAAATTTATAGAAACATGTTGCTCATCATAAAGATATTTCATGTAATCCTCTATATTGAAATGAACTATTTTCCCATCAAATTCTATCATTAAAGTACTTTTGTCTACATCAATTTTAGTTTTAGAGGTTTTTAAAAATAGTCTTCCTAGTAGCAAAGAAAATGACTTTGGAGATTTATCATCACCCATTTTCAAAACATAAAACTCTGCACGAAAAACTAATTTGTCCACTTGAACTAAAACATCTTCTACTAAACCTATAACATATGCATTTGACCTATCAACTAGTGTGATTACTATTCCTATTGATTTTAGAGGTCATATATTCAAAGTTTCATAAATAGAGTGGCATAATATTAAAGGAAGCCCCTAAATCCAACATATGTTTTCTAGTTGAGACATTCTCTCCTATCTACACTTTCTTGATCCTTGTTAATTTTCTCTTCAAAGTGAAAAGCTCTTTAAAGAACTTCATATAATGATGGATTTTTTGATGGCTTCCCGAAAGGGATAGTGACTCCACTTTGCAAACGTCTTCGTTATTTCTTTTTCTTGCACCTCTTTCTTTGACTTGGCCAATCATTAGGAAAATGTGGCATGATTTTATACTTTGGTATTGTTGGCTTTTACTCAACTGGCTATTATTCATCCAAATTAGTGGTTTGATCTTCTCTAGTCTCATTCTTAACACCCCCTTAGAAAAGGAAGGCAATGGATCACTCAATTTTGTTCCACTTTCTAAAGTCACAACATTGGCACTTTGTTTCGGGTGCATTGTAGGTTAAGAAGGTAACTTACTGAAATTTTGTGACCAATTTATTTATTGCAGTAGCCATTGACAAACTTTCTATTCCAAAGTCTAAATACTGGTGTGAGTTTCTTGCTAAAAAATGTGTTTGAATCTGCATCATGATTTTGTTGTTTTCTTAGCACAAATGGCTATTTAGAGTATTGAAAATTCTATTGTGAAGGGGAACTTCCCTACTTGAGATTTAGGGTGATATTTCCAACCTTGATTATAGGTGTTGGAAAATGGATTGTAAGGACTTTTTTCATACACAAAAAAATTACCCATTGTATTTGCTTATTCCCAGCATCTTTTTGAAACGTCAAACATTTGTCTGTTGGATGGCGCACCATTAAACATATTCCATAAGCTCTTGTAGACTCTTTTTTTGTTACAAATATTTATCTCACCAAAGTATTTAGAGCATCCAAATGAGTTTCAATGGAAGAAACTTTTACCTCATTCACTTGCTTGGAAAAATGGTCTATTCTAATGAAAAATTGTTGTGAGTTTGCAGCCATGCTTGAAATCAAGTCCTTAGCACCTTCTACAGTTTTGTCTCAAACCTCCACCACTAGTATCGTCAAACATATTTCTCTTACTTGGAAAAATGTGTGGCATACATATACTAGAAAATCTCCATGACAAAGATGCAAAAATTTGGTGAATGTTGTTGCCTACAACCAAATTAAATCACAGTCGACAAATTAAAGGTGAAGTTAGCAATGAGTATGGGTCGATCCCATAAAGAGCTTTTTACACGATTGTTATGTTTTGTATTACATTCAAATACAAAATCACAGTGGAAAAATTTGCAAAAAAGTCATGCCAAAGTCCATACAAAACAAAATCCCCAGAACCATATACATTTAATGCATAAACTAGTTAGCTAGTTTTGAGTTTCATACCTTGAAACATGAAAAGAAATGATTTAGAATGTGTTCTAAAAGTAACTACTATGTAGGAGCAGCCTATACAACCTTCAGCCAGCCCAAATCGTGTCATAAAGGGGCTACTTGTACATGACCTCGCTATATGTTCACACACACATAACTAGTTCCTGCAAAGAGGGTGAGTGCTAGCTCGGTCTCAGTATTTATGACCATAAGAAATTGTTAACAAGAAAAATCAAACCAATTTCTTACCTTAGAGCATAATAGGTCATGATAAGAAATCACAGAATGTGGAGAATAAGTCTCATTTCATAAGCGCATGACTAGGTTAAGAATAAAAGGAAGAGAGATAAAAGTCCGAATCCTTATCCATATCTAATTCTTGATTTAAATTCAAATTTTTAATCCTAATTCAAACGTCAATTAGGATTAAGCTAAGTAGAGGTTAAGAATGATTCTTTATCTCTAGCAAGACACACATTTTTAAGACAAGAGATGTCTTAATCGTGTCTTAAACCTTTTTCCAACTAGAACTCTTTCCTCCATATGATTAGTTACCAAATTAGTATATAATTAGAAATAATCAATGGATGCTTGTGTCCTATATCTTCATTGGGCCTACATTGTGTTGAATTTACACATTTTATAGCCTCATTTATTTTTCCTTAAAATGGCACAAATACAAATGCGAAATGGAAATACTGATTTTACCCTTTTCAAACCTAGTCTTCGTGTGCAATCTTATAGGTCCATTTAATGTTGGCATTAGGAATAATTTATTACTAAAGTTTTTAATAAACTTTATAAAAATTCTATAACAAATCAAATTAAATGATGATGTTGTGACAGATGGTTGACCTAGTACAATCTTACTTGTCCCTTACCTTTCATGCTGGAATTACATAACGCATGGACTTGTCATCTTTAATCAGTTAATTCCTTTTCTTGACATTCCAGTGACATTAAACTCTTTCAGATAAATAACAGAACACATTACTTCATCTTAGTGTGGCCACATTCTTTTCATTTCACAAATCAAGTGGTCAATGGCATCTCCTCGAGAGCGGGTAATCCCTTCACTTCTCTCATGCTCTCTAACATTAAATAATGCATACACAATCATACCCGTACTTGTTAAACTTTTATGAGAACGCTAAGAGTATGTAAAAGTATACAAAAATTCATCTAGAGTTTCATAGATATTTTTGGTTGTAGAACTCTAATGCAATACTTGCATATGAGAACTAGTTATAACTCTGAACTATGTAGTTGATCTCACTGGCAAATCTAATCCAAATACTATGTCCTAGACATGTATCTATAATTTCTAACTTACTTCCCATATCCTTATGTTCCTAGGATTGAACTTACTAAGTCAGAAAGAGCATGCTAACCTTAATTCACATACTATTCCTATAGTAGTGACCAATATGGTATATTTAGAATGAAATCTCTTGCTTCAAGGTCCTACAGGAATATACATCACATATGCCAACTTAAACATCAAGATACTCAATGAAGGAATTATATTCTTTCTTTGCACGCATAAATAATAGAAACATAGAATTAAACATCTTAACTATGAATGTGGCACATGGACAATGCTTAGGACTAAAGATTACGCCAAAAATCTCCTACTACGACTAGGCGCAACCATGTTTAGTATGACTTCGAGAGATATTACATATATTTTCATGTTGAAATAAAGACAATTATCATGTTAATAAACAACTGTATCGTCAGTGATAACATTCTTATTTGATCTAGAATCTATCACTCTTAGTGATAATTTCTGAATACTAGTTTGGAATTAGGATGTCACTGAGACTTTTTAGCCTGTGCATTGACCTCATTAATGTCACATAAAATTTACAATAGAACTAGGATGATTGGGATCATTCCTAACCCAATAGAAAAACCCTTAATCCATAACCTTGTATACAACTAATCTTGCTGTAGCCTATTCAGATTCTGTATTTGAAAAAGTTACACAGTTTTACTCTTAAGAGTTTTACTATTAACTTATGACACCTTTAAATTGTGAACATTCATCGACTATTAGTTTACAATGCTTGTGATACTTATGTGACACCCATTTTCAAACAATAAATTTTCGAATTATTAATGATTTTGGCAACCCATTATTTTTAAGAATAGTTTGTAAAACCAAGTAGAATATATAAATATGACATTCATGTATTCATTAAACCTAGACCAATATTATCCAATTACAACGAAGATAAAATATGCAAAAACTTTTGCTATGGTTTGTAGTTTTAAAACAATGCATGAGTCCTATCCCTATATTGCCATGCATATGGATATACAAAATACAAAATGTATAACTTCCAAAAAAAACTAGGAGCCACAACCTTAGAGTAAGTATCGTACTGCTAGGCTCCCCCAAAATACGAGTCCTGACACAATCACCTCTCTGCACATTCATCACAATTTAAACCAACATGTGAGTAATTTTCATTACTTTGTAAGTGTATGATAACACTTAACAAGGTAACTTATGCATAAGTACTTCGTTCATTAAAGCATGTTATGTTCATTATGCGTTAGGTAATCAGTCCTAAATAATCTTCCATCTTTACTAGCCCTTTATTCAATTTTTGATTAAGAAGGTTCCTTAAGTACATTAGATTTTGCACTGCTTAGTGAGGTAGAGCGGCTTGGGAACGGTTTGGTAAGACCGTTCACCAGCTCATTCGGGCCATCTCTCTTAACTCAGAAACACTAAACGATTTGGGGAACAACTTGACTAGCCCGTTCTCCAACCCGTTCTATTCTTCCAACAAGTCAGAGACCTCGAGCAGTTTGGGGAATGATTTGAGACAAACCTTTCTCTAGCCCATTCCATACATCTGGAACTCATCAAAGTATGAAACGGCTTGGGAAATGGCCTAGGGAGCCCATTTCAACCTACTGTTTCCGTAACTCAGCATCATTTAACACATCTATTTCACATCCATTGATCATACATAAAACCAAAAATTTTACGTCATTTAGTCACAACCAATTCAACATCATTCAAATCCAACCAAGCCATATTCATACATTCTATCCTATGCACATTTATCTGTCAAAACATCATAGCATTTATACTTGCCAAATTCATGTGAATTTGTTCAAGAACCACATCTAATCATACCATCCTTCATTACTCATATGATTTTTGGTCAAGACAAGAACATTCATATATCCCCTCAATTTTTCCATGGAAAACCACACTCAAAATCAAATTCAAACATAAGATATTATGGAAATGAGGATGAATGCACAATATAATGCCAATGCATTTTTGCACACATGCATGCCCCGTGGTCTTTCCCTTTTTCCTCGATCC
>CANYCX010673792.1:0-18040 GCA_948193385.1 Breynia disticha f. nivosa
TGTTTGACTTGCTTGTTGACTTAAGGATCGCTTACTGAGTATTTGTAAAATACTCACCTGTCGTTTGGCTGTTTAAATATGTGCAGATCGTCAGTAGTAGGTGCTGGGACTTGATTTTGGGTGGAGCGTACGTGTGTGATACTTACAGCAGGTGGGCTCCTGGCAGAGTTTTGGGACTTTATACTTTTGGATTTTGTATAGCCTTATACACATGTTTTAGGTTTTTGGCAAATTGCATTGTTTTAAACCAAACTTATAGCTCCTGCATATTTACACTCTTTTGTATCGGGCCTGGTTTAAACTAAATGCATTTATGCCACATTGATTTCATATATATATGTATCTATGTTTTATTCATCACAGCTCCTTCTTTGTTGTGCGATTTGTAATTTTAAAAGAAAAAAAATATAGTGGAAAATCGAATTTATCAGAAAAATGAACTTAGTAATTTTTGGCGCCACAATAAGATATGTTGTTTGTGAGTTTTGTGTAGGAAACCAAGGATCCACACGTGGTGGCAGCTAAGTATGCGTAGTCGCTGTGACCACACCTACTTTAGCCACGACCACATGTCTATTTGCATTGGAACTACACGGAGTGGCAGCAACAACGTGTAGTTGTCTACGACTGTGTGTAGTTTCGGGTTGATCATGCCTGGATTTCTGATTTTCTTTCTTTTGGAAGAAGCTTATGTATTATAGTTTTACACTATATGTTTTGATATTCTGATTGAGATGTGATTATCGGAGGAGTTTATGTAAATTGATTGTGGTGTTGTGTTTGCTAAGAATTGAATATATATGATTAAATGAAAATAGGGAATGTTGTCCATTTTGGTAAGTGTTGTTTACTGAGTCTCGCGAATCACTGCTTTTTATGCCTACCGTGTGGGTAGGGATTTGAGGAGATTTCCTTTTGGGACGAGAAGGGTAGAAAAATTGCTTGATTCCAACTTCACCGCCAAGGATCGAAGAACCGAGGTGGGCTATGCAAGAGGATGAATTTTGTTTTATGACATACATGCATTTGTATTGACATGACAGTGCATATCTTATTTTGTTTGGGTTATAATTGAAATGGGATTAGATAGATTCCTTTTCTTTCATAACCACAAACATTTTGTACCTTGGTTGGTTTAGGAAACCATTCTTCTCAAACTTTGTAAAGCTTTAATTTCAGAAATGAATGTATATATATACTCTTCAAATTTATGTTCTCTACTTATTATTTTCAAATATTATGATGTCTAAATCTGATTATTATCTTAAGAGAGAGTTAATATAATAACATAAGATGATAGTCGAATTTGGGTGTCACACATAACACCACCTCGATTATAGGCAACAGTGGTATGCATGCCACATCAATAACTCACACTCTAGTAATTATCTAACAAACATATATCCAATGTACCATATAAACATATATCAATATCAACTTAATAAGCAATCAATTTGAATTTCATTTTACTTATCTTCATTTAGGTTATAATAAGTGTGAAGTAAGGAATCTGATATTCGGATTATCTGGCTAACTCATGTACTCAATACTCTGGTCCTTTTCTCACTCCTAAAAAGTCCCTCGATGTCCTATAAATAGTTATGTATCTTTAAACCAATGTAGAAATGCCAATGATTGCATGAAATACAAATGAATGCAAACTTTTCTATGTTTTTTTTGCTAAATTTAAATGATCATAACTCTTTGATTTTAAGTCAAATTCTTATATATTTTGAATATGTTATTATCATATATGTATACTAAAAATAAGTCTTTTGTACTGCCAAAAATTGTCTTTAACACCCACTTTTAAGCATGTCAGCTTTGACTACCAATTTTACTCAAATTTTGTCATGTTTCATTGTAAATTTAAAAATGCTATGAAATCATCACAATTAATACTTTAGCATATTTTTATCAAAAAATAGACATGTTATTATTAATCTGGGAACTTGGAAGGACACACATTTCTTCCTAGATAATTAAGAACAATCCTTACAAATTAAGCAACTTTTTCTCCACTTCAAAAAGTTAAATCTTGTCCTAATTTACTATTTTTGACATATCTCATTTATTTCAAAACCAAATTGACTGATTCCGGTGGCTATATCTTAATAACATATTCTGGTTCTAATTTGATATGGATTGGTATCAAATTCATCGTACACAAACAGAACAGTCTGTTACATGTTACTATTTTATTTTTGGAGCAAAACAGAACATGTTGTAATATAAAAGTTCTTTCTCCTAAAATAAAAATCAAACTCTCCTAGGGTTAATTGTCCTTATTTCACAAAACATACAACCTATAAACATGAAAGTTTCAATTGAATTTAATGTCTAGAGCTATTTTTAAAAATTATAAATTGTTTATGCAAAAACAGAATCCATGCAAGTTTAGATATTTACTTGGATTTGACTACGTTTTTGGACGAATTTCCTACGAAATTTGATGAAACACACTTGGATTCTTGTTTAGGATTAAAGGAAGTAAATTTTTGAAGGTTTAGGGCAGTGTTTTAAAACCCAGATCGATCATGCCGATCAGACCGAAAACCCAGTGACCTAACTAGTGAATTGATCCGGATTCATACTAAAGATCGAAAATGTAAAAAAAAACACGATTAAACCTGCTAACCCGGCGAGTTGAACTACAACCCGTGACCCACCTGATTTTTTTGCAACTTGTCCATTAACCATAACTTCCATATTCAAATAAAAAAATCATGTTTCTTTCTAAATTCTATGTTCTAACCTCTCTCATGGTCTCACCTCCCTGGCTCTTCTCTACAAACCCAAAATCTCATTGACGACATAGCCCCCACACTTTCAGCAACAGACACACCCAAAATCCCCAGCCTTTAACCACTCTGGCGATGGCTCTCTTAATAGTTTTTGGTAAGTCTTTCTTGAACTTTGACCACTCCCTTCCATCATTGATTTTGCTCTATTTAATTTTGCTTTCTACAAGGCTTAAAATTTCATGATTCTTTTCTCTTCTAGCATTCTTTGTTTGAAGAGTGTATTTTTTTAGCATTATCTACAAAGCTTTTCAACTTTGGAGTTGACTGAATGATTGTTACAATGATACAATAGGAAGTATTGATTTAGGATTATCAGTTTTTTGGTTTGAAGGATTGTTTTAGAATTATTAGTTTTTGGGTTTGAAGTACTGATTTTAGATTATCAGCTTTTTTGCTCCATTGTTCTATGTACATTAGCCATAAAATGTGCGCTTTTCATTAAAAACTTGATCCAATTCGTGTTTACAAGCTTTTTGACTAAAACAGAAAGTCTTTAGCTAATATGGGTTCTAAAGACCTTTGTAATTGGGCATGATTAGTTCAATATACTTGTTAAAAAGCTTTAAATTTGTTTATGTAAAAAGAAGGATGATTATTCTCGAGTTTCAATTGACAACTTAGTTATGAACTTGTCATTGTTTGTAATTTGTGATCTTATTCTATAAGCATTATTAGGATTGAACCGATGGCCCAGTGACCTGGTTCTCAGTCCAAGTCATAAGCCGAGTCGGGTCCTAAAACATTGGTCTAGGGTTCATTTACTTGGTGATTTTCGTTTTGTAATGAAAGGAAATCAGATTTGTGTTTTGTATATAATTTCTTTTTTGTAGTTTTTCATCTTTTACACTATTTTTTCACTTTTGTCATTACCCTTTCAAGCTAACACTTCTTACTTTTATTTCTTTGTATTATATATTTTTTCAAATGAAAAAGCTTTTATTTTGTTTTTGTATTATATATTTTTTTCAAATGAATAGGAATGTCACACAAATGCAAACAATAATTCATATACTTATGAATGCAACTCTATCGGTTTTAAGGTTAAAGGTTGTGAATTTTACAAATGTTCATTTATATTGATTGCTAACATAAATTGAGAACAAATAAATCTTTAAAAATAAATGTTTATAACATTTTAATGAAATATTAAAAATAAATCAAATCATTTAATGATTGTTTATCTATGTTTATATATGTTTAAAACAAACAAAGTTCTAAACATATATCAAGAACCTACATAATGAATAAACATATCTGAAAATTATATTATTGTTATCTTGTTCGAAAAGACAATGTAAAAAAGAGATGAAATCCAACTTGTAAACAAAGAAAAATGATGGATAAAATAAGTTCATATTTAATGACTGAATTAAAAAAAAAGTAAATAATTATAAGAAAAAAAATGTATGTTTAACATACATGCAAAATGATTAACGTAAAAACAGAAAACGGAGAATTAATGGGGTTGAACTTTTTGTTATTTTCTTATAAGGAAAATTGGTGGACAAGGCGTTTTTCCACAGATTTTGCAGTGAGAAATGTATCTCATCTCATACAATTTTGCTGCAAAAAACGATTAGTTGGATTCCGTCACAGATTTTCTTTTTGTAATTCGTGTATCATCTCATTCATACAATACCTTCACATATGCTAGAGAGAAGAAAAAGAACTTTGGTCTCAATAGTTGCATCTCAGCTTTTACCATAGAGCATCTCACCTTAACCATGTTTTATATGAATTTGATAAGAATTTCGTTGTTTTTTGGGAACAAAAGTGTGGGAGCAATCGCTTCATTTTAACCATTCAGTTGCGAATTACAGATATCATCAAACCACGTTGAACAAAATAGTGAGAAGTCGATTCTATTGTTTCTGAATACAAAAATATTCGTGTGTCTAAAGAACTTCGGAGATTGGGAGTGATGATGATAGCCGGAATAGTTCAATGCTGCATTACATTGAATCCAACATTCCACTATTTAGATCACCCTCCTGCCTTAAAACACAGATTTTACAAATCACAAAAACTTTTGACCAACAAACTTGTGTTGCAGCAACAAAAAGTTGGCTCAATTGACTTAGCTGCTGCAGAATGAATACTAAAACTGTAAATCAGATCAACATTTTAGAAAAAGGCGTCCCATAATCCAAAACTCATCAAAACTCAACAGCATTAACATTTCATCTAAAAAATCACCTTCACAATCATAACAAAACTTCATCATCCTCATGTAACCTTAAAACAACAATTTAGTATCATCAAAGCAAAGCATTATATTATCCAAAAATTAACTCATAAAACAGATCCGAACAAAATACTAAATAAAAAAAAAAGTTGTCGCTCCGAAATAGGGAATGGTTCAAAACCTAAGCTTGGTAAAAAACCACCTGTTCTTGCCAGTCTTAAACCTCTCCTCAAACCTGCTCTTAGTCTCTTTGGCAGCAGTCACCTTCTTGTCCCTACTCTGCAGGCAATCGGCAGTGACCACATCCTTCAAGTCTACGTCCAGAGTGTAGCGAGTGGGCATCAGATGCTGGTAATTCACAAGTTTAATGAAGCACTTGACGCGTGACTTCTTGGCTGTTTTCTTCGCAGAGTCTTTCTTGATGACCTTGCTTGGGTATTTCTTTATTCCTGCAACCAAACAGTGCCCATATGGACGGTCCCGTGTTCCCTCGTCGAAGTTCTTCACAATCACCGCTTTCCGACCTGCGTATCGGCCCTGGAGCACGATTACCGCCTTGTTTGTCTTCAAGAACTTCACCATTTTTCTTGTTCTCCCTCTCTCTCAACCAAGGCCTTACGCCTTCGAATGTGAGGATTATATAGCGACGGTTAAATAACCCTAGTTTCGTTTCTGGTGGCTTCCATGGGCTTTACTTGACCCATTGCTGGTTTTCCAACGCAAGAAGGCCTTGTCCATCCTAAAATTTAGGGTTTTATTTTGAATTAATTACATAGTACAAGACTTTACATAAATATAGAAATTTTTAAATTTTTTTTGGAGAATAGTAGTTTTTACCTTTTTAATAGTAGTTTTTGCTTTTTTATGTATAAATTTATATCTATTTACATAGATTAAACTTAATATAAACTTCTAACTTAATATATACTAAATTATTATATTTTTTATAATTTTTTAAAGATTAAATTATATATAATTTTTTAAAGATTAAATTATATATAATTTTTTTATCGTTTTAAGCTAAATATTAACTTGATGTAAACTGTATATTAATTTTATCTACTCAAACTGAGGTAAATTTATAATTTAATAAGTAAAAGTACAAAAAAAAACTTAAATAGTGATTAGTTTGCAAATAAAAAATTACAAATAAGGCATATATGCAATCGACCCTTTTATTTTTATATAAGAATACTTAGAATTGTTGTTTACTTAGGATCCGTTTTTTTTGGAGGAATTCATTTTTTGGAAAATATTTTTCTAATTTTCCAACGTTTGTTAGCAACGAAAAATAAGTCAACAATATTATAACTAAAAAATTAATGAGAAAATATTAATTATTCTTAACATATTTTTAAAGAAAATATTTTTTATTTAAAATATAGAATTATATATTTCTTTATATTTTTAAATATTTAAGTATGAAATACCAAAAAATAAGATTCTGGAAAATAAGATTCTAAAACATAGAAGATCCGTAGGAATCAATTTCTGGCAAACAAACAAAGTATTAATTTTGTAGTTAATTACAGGAGGTTTACAAAGAATTATCCAGATTAATAAGTAATTATTTACCCCATTTGGTATTAAATTATAGCATTTAGTTGGGTTAATGAATGATTTTTTTACTTAAACATATTATTTTCTTAAAATATAGATAAATAAAAAATCTATGGTTTATATTGAATAAATATTATTTAAAAAATTATATCAATTAGTCTCAATCCAGTGGGTTAGAAATATCGGAGCTCGGACAAAAAAAAAGAAAAATTATATCAATTAGTGAAGTTAACCAGTGATTTTTCTACCAAAAATTTTATTTTTTTTAGAAAAATAGATAAATAAGAAAATGTATAGTTATACTGATTAAATATTGTTCATAAAGAGAATAAATAAAAAAAGAGATATTTTTTTTCAAATACTTTTTTAATATTTTTTTGGATAAATTACATTTTTATACATTTTTTAAAATATTATTATAAAAATATCAATCCATTAATTTTGTTAATAATAATACTATTTAATATTTCTGAACAATTAAAAAACATCAAATAAACTTGTAGTTGGACAATATAGCTTCAATAAAAAACAAAATAGATGATTAATGGTATAAGAAATATTGATGATGCTAGTAAATATAAAACAAATTCAAAGAGTATTTTATTGTAGAAAACATTATCTAGCTTGTAAAAATGAAAGAATATTTAAAAAAAATAGTATTGGACAAAATTTTCTCTATTTTTTTACTGAGTACTTCTTTTATATTTATTTTTATAAGTACCACCATCAATATTTCTTTCACAAATATGTTCTTTTAAAAAGTTTACAATAAATTTATTTTATATAAACTATCAAACATAACAAGTGTTATAATGTTAGAGTAAATTATATATAAACTTGTTGTCAACAATTGCATGAAGGTATATTAATGCATATAATTTTACAAGAGAAAAATTGAAAAAAATCTACTTGAAAACCTATATAGGCATGCATTTTCATTATTCAATTATGTACATAATGATTTGTCTATTGGGAAGAATTTCAAAAAGACATTCAAAAGACCGCAGTAAAAGAAGAAAGAGATAGAGGCAAGTAAACCAGACATTTTACACACCTATCTTGAGAGAAACCAAAAGAAAAATAAGCTTGACTCCAACAGTGTTGTTCAAGTTTTCTTCCACAAAAAATTTTGTCATCTATATATTAGCTTTATTCAACCCCCTCGGTTCTATAAATTGTTCCTTAATGGTTGATTTTGATTCAATGGCAATTGACAATTGTCAATGACAATGTTCAATGGTTACATGGTTGTTTTATTTGGGAGTGTTATTGTTTGTTTGATCATATGGTATGAAATTAAAATGGCAACTGTGATCGGATCGATATATGTACAAATCGAGGTTAAGAAATAATTAGTCGAATTTTAATTAAGTTGAAGCGAGAAGAAGCTAAGGATCAATGACAAGAAGATAAGCAACAATGATAAGAAGTTAATTGAATCAAAAAATTGATCGATCACAGTTAATTAAATGGAATAATTCATTGCATATGTTTGTATATAGGTTTATTTTTAATCACTGCATGCATTTTAAGTATTTAAAACTATGATAATTTTTCTCATTAAGTATGTGACTTATTAAATCTTATTTTGTTTCCAATCTTAGCACATGAAAGACTTAGCTGATTCCACATATTTTGCACATGTTTGACAACTATAGCCTCAACAATATTCTCTGTCTCATTTTGCATATGTATTGATAAGGACCCATATGAATTTTTAAAACATAATATGTTTATTGTTGTTTGTATTCATATAAAATCGTTTACGTATCATTTTTTAGGATCGAACAATGTCATTTAGGCTTCAAACAAATTATAGGGTTTAAGACACGGACTGCCCAATCCATGTATCAAATTGTGTAATCCATTAAATGGAATTACATGGACCAAAACACATGTAGACCAAAAACTGTTACAAACTATATAACTCAACTAGACTTAAAAAGCTAGTACACAGTTTGGGATACAAGTTGGCTAAATCATGTAGTTAATCATGTAATCCTCTTAGAATGAATTTTGAGTACTTAGTTGGTAGAAAGACATGTTATAAGCCATGTAACTTCCACTGAAATGGAAAAAAAATGATACATGGTCTAGAACAATATTTATATAAGTAGTTTTTAAACCGTGAAACTCAACTTAAATGAATTTTAAATCACATTGGCATACGCGGTCTAGGTAAAGCTATCAATTTTTGACACGACGCGACAAGATCCTAGGTGGGTTTGGGTTTATTATAAATGGGTTCATGTCATAAACGTGTCGACTTATTTATGACACGCTAAAATAAAGTTGTTCATGCCAAAATCATGTCTACACATTTATGAAACGACTAACACATTTTACATAAACGGGTAATCATGTCGTATATTGACATGACACACTAAAGGACATGTTTATAACCCATCTAAATATTCACAATTATTTAAAAAAAAATAACCTTAATTCCTAATTCTTAAATGTTGTTGAAAACACAACATACTTGACCTAAAAGCTGTAACCCATTTCCACACAGTAGTTACAACACCTCTTCCTCACCCTCAGCATCAACCCTAACCATCACCGCTCACGCCATACCGTCAACCATCCCTCACCCTCACCATAATGTTACACATCCTCACCCTCTTTGTTGCTACACTCTAAGGTCTCACCACCACTAAACATTCTCACTCTAAGCACGTCATTTTAAATTTTTGTCTAAGAGTCATTTTAATTTATGTGACAACAATCAAGGGAAAACCTAAGTATACTTGCTAATTTGTTGTCAGTTAAAAATGGAAACAATTCCACATCTTTGCATCTCTGATTTCATATGTGATGAGTCGTTTTAAAGATAAGGTAATTCCCTATCTACATCTCTGATTTCATTAGTTGAATTCTTTGCACATTTGCTAATGTGTTGTTAGTTGAAAAATGGGAGCAAGATGAATGATGAATCTAAAGTAGAAAAATGGAATTCATTTTGGTGGAGAGTAAAATCAATGCCATTCAATTTTTATAGCTTACCATGCTTTGTAAGATTTATTCTAAACAAGTAAATGATTGTTGCAACTAGTAAGACAGTTGCAAATACAATGCATCTTGCTATAATTGTCACTTGCTTCTTGTAAGATGAAACTTCTTTGCTAATTGTTGCTAAAATTAAATCTCAAAAATTTGATTGGTGGAGAAAATGCTATCTGAGATTTCCCAATTATTGTTGCAAAAGTATGTTGTGTTCTTTCTAATAAAAGTATTGATGGTCTTTTGTTTTTTAATGTTTATTGGGTGTTCTTTTTTTTTAGATTTTAAAGAAAATGAACATGAAGTTGAAGATTTAGACTAAGATTATAGAGCTTAATCTGAATGACGAAGAAGAAGCAAGTCGTTCATTTAAAAAATTGAGCTTGACTTTTTAGTTTTATGATAATGAGACTTATAACTTTTAATGTTATTATTTGTTATTTGATTATTTATAGGTTTTGTAAGGAGTAGTCTATTTGACTATATAAATTATAATGTCTATTTTATTATTTGTGTCATGTCATAATTTAAACGCTAATAAATAGGTTAACGTGTTAAATTGTAACTATATGACATTTAATCGTGTTAAACGTACTGTGTCGTGTCAACATGTTTAATAAAAAGGTCGTGTATGTGTTTGAAATTTTGACCCATTTAATAATTGTGCCTTGTTTGTGTCACATACAATCGTGTCAACAAAGTATGTTGACCCGATACAAACATGACATGTCAACATGTCTTGACAGCTCTAGATCTAGCCGTCTAGTTTAGTCGTTTAGCAAACCATGTGATTTAAAAAATGCATAAAAATAAAATAAATCAAAGGTAGGTTCAACAAATACAATGAATGTAGTCATAAGTAAAAAAATCAACGAATGTTAACAGATGACAAAGAATAAAAATTTTTTAATTTAGTGATTTTGATAACTTTGAAAATGATATATCAACGAATTAATGATAAATCAAAGGCATATAGGCAATGACATAGTGAAGTTATTAAGTTCAAATTCTATAGGGGAGTATTAACATAAATAATATTTAAAAAGAATGAAAATATGTAATTCATGAATAAAATTGGATGAATTATGTTGAATAGTGTTCAATGAGTCAAGAGTGTAATTTTGTCAAAAATTTAAGCACCCTAAATAATTAAATTAAAATATTAGATAATACGTCCAAATGTCATCTCACCTGTAATAACATAGAATCTCATTCAAGTGTAATATCTATAAAATGCATCTACTTAATTGGTGATGAGTAGAAAATTTTGTATAGCACAAAATCTCATCCAACTTGATAAATGTTGAGTAGAAAATCTTGTATAGCACAAGATCTCATCTAACTTGATAAATGGTGATTGCAAAAATCTTTTAAAGGAAAAGATCTCATCCAACTTAATAAATGGCTAATAAAAAAAAATTTGTATAGCATAAAATCTTATCTAACTTGATAAATGATGAGTAGAAAATCTTATATAACAAAAGATCTAGTCCAACTTGATAAGTGGTGAGTAGACTATGCATAACTCTTAGAAATAAGAGCACTTGGTAACATTTTTACATTCAACATGGCTGTGTTGATCAACTAAAATAACATATAACAAGAATCTCACACAGAAAATGAAAGAACGTTAGAAGTGAGGCAGCAGGAGTTATAAGAGAACGGGAGAGACAAATGAAGGAAAAATCAAAGATGGAAAGAGGAAAACACAATATAAAAGACTAAAGGAGAATGAGGTAAGTACAGTTAATGAATTCTTAAGTTTAGTTCGTAAATTTTTTAGATTTTATGAAGAATTTCTAGTTAGGATTTGTTAGTAAATAAATTATAAATTGAATAAGAAAGAGAGTAGTTTTTTTATGTATATATATGTGATATAGAGTTGTGCTAAGAATGATATTGAGTTATAGAATTATTGTTTATATGTATAGGACAATTATTTAGGCTATGAAACTAGGATCAGGGTCGAGGAGAACTCCAAAAAATTACAGTTAAACAGTTGAGTATTCCATACTCACTTTTATATATAGTTATATGTGTGATCACTTAAAGAAAAATTAATTAGCAAATACGTAATTTCGATTGTCTGTGATTATATGGTTTATATTGAATATATGAACTGTTGGAATTGTTAGAGTGGATTGTTGATGTGGTGTGTAAGGATTGCACCATTGCCAATTTACCGATAGTTGAAGTGTTTTGTGTGATGATTGCTATTTATGATTGATTTGATTAAGATTTTATGATGTATACATGATAACCACATGAAAGATAAATTTACTTGTACAGTTTATGGAATCATACTGCATATGTGTTAATTGGAATAAATGCGAAAGTAAAGAAATGATTATAATGAATCTTATGCAAATGAACATATGAAATACATAATGAATGATATAAAAAGGAAGTACATAATCCTTTATTATATATATTGTTGAAAAATCATATGATTGGTAATGATGGTGATGATTTGGTGGTGATTAAAATGAAGATGAGTGAAAATGGCCATTATTTTATTATTTGCAGATGAGTGAATATGGAAATGGAGATGAACGAATAAATGGAGATGAGCAATTAAATGAAGATGTGCAGATAAATACAAATGAATAATGACAAGAAAACAGATAAAATTACTCAAAAGTATATAAGAAGAGATATGACTTTATATGCATAAATTTCATGTTGCATACTCAAGGAATGAAATATTATAGAAAATAATATGATTATCCAATGATGTAATTATCTGATTATGTATGTTCTAAGAATAAGTAAATGATGGCAAAAAGGACCAATAGTTATAAGTATATGAATAAGTGTTTAAATAATAGAGATAAATTAAATAATTCTCTAAGTTATATAATATTCAATTTCAAATGAATAAGAGAAAATGTTAGAAACATATATGAAACATGTTAATTTAAATATATTGATTACTCATTGAGTTACACAACTTAAAAAATGTGCATGTTTGATTTCTGGTATAAAGAAGATAGATATATGTAGCATATTGGATAGTTGTGCTCTGAATCTTCTCTATTTTACCTTAGATAGAGTATGTAATAGGATTATGTCCATAATGTATACTTTTGTGGATGTTTGCATGATAGAAGAATTGAAGTTTTTGAATATAAGTTTTATATGAATCACTTGTTAGGTGTTTGAAAAAAATATTTAGAATGGAACTATATTTGATATTGATGAATGGTTGAAAGGAAGTTGTTTTATTATACATTGTTCACAATGCCTATTGAGGATTTGCATTATATGAAAACTATGCTGATTAGAATTGATTGAGTACTCAACATAGATTGTATTTCAAACTGTGTGATCATTCTACAGTATTATTATCATAATCATCTAATCCACACTAACTTTGTAAATTAACACAAGTAGTGTGTTACATATATACATAGGCCATGCATAGTGAACAAGGATGTCGTGCTAGTTTGATAAGGGATCATGCTCGTATTGCACTAACACAGGCCTTATTCGAGGCTATGTAGAGAATTATAAGTTTTATAATTGGTTTATAAATAGTTAATAAGTAAAAGATAAATGAATCTAAAACAAATGAACAAATAAGTTTTTAAAATATAGGTATTTTTATCTTATGTTTATCTAATATATAAGGTTAAAAAATGTATGAATATGTATTATATGTTAAATATGTATAATAAGATATGGGTGTTATACAACATCCTTCTATACTTAAAGAGGCCCATGAAATTCTCAAGGTTCAAAGAGATCACCAACCTCATCTTCAGTAAGTCTATTCAAACACACTTTGACTAAAATGTCATCGTTAGGTTCATACTTGCATCAATTAGGATAATATTGCTATATAGTTTAGTAGGGATAATCATCTTAGAAAATTCTTTAACCTTTTGGTTTTCTAACGAACAATGAGCTGTATAAAATCCTAATTTGTAAAAATCAGCAGTATATATGAGTTTTTGATTGATGCACTCTTTTGTATCACGATAGTTGCAAACTGCCACTTTTATAGCATTCTTGCTCCCTATTTTGTGTTCCATCCTAGAAGAGTCAAGTTCTTTAGATAGAACCTTGTTCTTTGCCATTAATGAGTCATAAGCTTGACTTTTCTCTATAGAAGTATATTCAATTTCAATTAAAAAATTGCTTTTGAGCTTATGAAGTTCTACTTGAAGTGATTTGAACTTATCCTTTAAGGCATCATGGTTTTCTATTTCATGAAGATATTTTTAATTCTTTGCCTCTATAACCTTAATATCTTCAATAAGAGTAGCATAGTATGGGTTAGCTTTTTTTTATCTTGCTCCAAGGTAGCTATATGAGTTTAGAGTATCTCATTGGAGCTTTTAAGAGACTAAATCTCTTTCTTTTTGTCTCATTCACTGCTAACTCTTTAGATAGGCAACACCTACTGTTATGAGCCATAGTGAGTGAAATAGTGAGATGTTGCTTAAAATGCAAAGGTAAACCTTAAAACATAAAAAACATAAGCAAAGAGAAACATATTAATTTAAAGGGGAAAAAGGTATGATCTCGAGGTGAATTTTTCAATAAATCCATACAATCCTCAGAAGGTCCAAAAAGAGTCTCCTCATCCTTTGGAGAATCGTTCCAACATAAGCCTAGTAGCAACACTGAGAATGTCCACTAATTTGTCATCCAAGACTTCAATTCGAGGCAAGAACTATGTGCCATGAAAAGATCATCCATCTTTGTCTGTCCATGATGGTGGACTACTCGTTGTAGGCAATGTTAGTGGGCACATTTTCTCAAAATGCACAAATCGGAAGCTCGGTCACCCTGGACGTAGTATTCTCATTCTCTTTTCTTACCTCTTTTCGAGCGCTAACTTGTTGTGATGAGAAGGTAGAGATTTTATAAGATTTGGTCTTCGAGCAGTTGCAATATCACTACAATTAGCGAGTTTGTGTTTCTTCAATTGCATTACTTCTTTGAAGGAATTTTTCCTACAAAAAAAATCAAGATAAAGATTAGCATGGAAAAGTAAATTTTTAAAAAATATATATATAGTAAAATATATCTAGATTCTTTGATGAAGACAACGAATTAAGTATTAAATAAAATACAAAAACATATATAAGAATAGTAAATTTATTGTAATCAAAATAATACATTTACATATAATAAAATATTGTTTATATCTATAGTAATGTATTTTTAAAATAAAAATAATATGACACCTAATCAGATATTATTAATGGTACTCACTTGAAATTGATGAATATTGTAATTATTATAGACAATTTTAACTAGATAAATATTTTATAAAAATAATCATACTTTTTTAAATTCAAAAGTCTTATAACATAACTAAAAATAAATAAATAAACTTGAAATATTTATTTATTTCTTGTTATATTTTAAATAATTTTATTAAAATTATCAATTATATAAAAGAATTTATAAAAAATATATATTATAATTTAAATTAATATAATTAATATAAATGTAATATGTAACATCCTACCGCATCGGGCGGGTCATAATTGTTAGTAATCAAACAAAAAGGCCTAATAAACACTCACATTATCAAAAAGGTTAATGTCATATATGTCATTTTTATTATTTATTTACAAATTAATTAAAATTATTTTTATTTTTATTTATTCAATTATAAATAGACCTCAGTCCAAAAATATATAACTTGATATTTAATTTAAAATGATAAATATAAATATTATTTTAAAAAAATTAATTAAAAAATATAACAATTTAGTATATAGCAAGTTAAAACTATATATTAAGTTTAAATTCATGATATATATATATATATATATATATATATGTGTGTGTGTGTGTGTGTGTGTGTGTGTGTGTGTGTATAACCTCTTAGAATCTAAGGATAGATTTATCACAATGAAAAATAAGTAATTGAAAATGCATGGAAATGAAAATATAGCTTGAAAGTATGTAAAAATGCTAAAGCATGTAACTATATCGGTGGCAGAGCCAACTACACGAACAGGATCACAGTATGTAATAAAAAAGATGAAAGAAAATGTAACTGTTCTGTCATCAGAGCCGACGACACGGACAAGATCACGATATGTAAAAGAAGATAAAAGAAGAATAAATATAGAAAATAGGTGGCTTAGCCAACCATACTTGTATTAAAATTTTTGAAAAATAACACTTTTGAAATCGGAGATTATAAGATTAGATCTCAAGAGCTTACATTAGAAAGGCTGTTCAAAAGAGATGCTAAAAATGCAACCTAACTTCTACATCTACAATTTCCTCTTTATATAGACATAGAGGATGACATTTTTGAAAATACATTAAATAGTGTTATAGTGATTGAATGGTACAAAGTGGTTGAAATAGTGCTTGAATAATGAAATGTGGGTGAAATAGTATAAACACTCTTTCTCTCACTTCTGTCCATTTATCCATTTGTATCGTAATTCCCAGAAGTCCTGTCTTCTGTTAGTCATTTTTCAGTCCATTTGTATCGTGATTCTCAGAAGTCCTGTCTCCTGTTCGTCATCTTGGATTCTTGAATTTGTCAATCTTTTGTATTCTTTTGAAAATTAAGTTTGGAATTTTGTATATATCCATACTCCCCTTAATTTTCGCCTAAGTAAAAATTACTTAGCAAGGGTTTTACCAAATCTTTTTGCCAAAGTAGAGTATGGGCTACTTTGATGGTTTTATTATTTTTACTCTGAATCGCAATTACTAGTTTTCGATTCAACCCCTCTTTTTTTCATTATCACTTCCAAGATCTACAACATCATTAGAAGATGATTCAAATTTTGCAGTTGATGCTGTTGGATTATGGAGTAATTTTTGTAAAATTCTAAGAAAATGTTCTTGGGTTTGTTGAACTGCGAGTAAAATGTGGATATATGATTTGGAAACTAAAAAGTAGGGATCTACCATTGGTGATTAGGTGGTGGCAACAACAAGGTCCTTCTGTGATTGTTGAGAGAGCTAGGTCTTTACCACTTGGTCATAAATTTTATCCCTAACTTTGAAATTCTTCCACCACTTAGTTTAGAAAAATCGCACTAGCGCTAGAGTATTGTAGGTTCTGCTGATGAATACCTCAACATCCCATTTGATGACTCAAAGGCAGAAAAAATTTGCACAAAAATGCATGAGTGAGGGCATCCATTTGTTATTGTCGGTCAATCTTGAATGATTTCCATCTTTGAATATTTGGAATGATCTTTGAACAATGGTGGGGAGTATGCCATGGGTAGAATCATAAAAGCTCCATCAGTGTCCAAACCATGTTGGAAATGTTGTTGGATTGCTATCTTTGAAGAAGATCAACCATGAATGAGTTTTCTTGCTTGTTTGGATGGTAAAGGCATTGTACCATGCTTGCTAATAATCTCAGTAGTTAAATTATAAGTATGGTTGGTACTTGTCTTTGTAACTGAAGGTTTGAATTTTTTTAAGAGGACTACCCCATTCCTGAGGTGAGATAACTTTATGGATTTTACAAGTGGAGAATGCGGGGATTTTATGTTGTTCGTCCGTAATTTTATGGACAAAAGAGCATGATCCCGTACTTTTTAATATGTCCCAATAATAGCAGATGGTTTTGAGAGTATCAAATGGTTTGCAGGTGAATTTGTCAAATATTTGAAGAAGTTCATATGGATCTGTTTGTTGGTTGTAATTTGGTTCGATAGTTGTAAGGAATTGGTAATCTGGTTTTCATATGTATTTGACTTTGGGTTGTGAACAGAGAGTATTTGGTTTGAAGGTGAAAAAACTGTGCTTGAATTTTTTTGGGTTGGATTTTGAGTAATTGATTTGGAAGATGATGTTTGTTTTAGCAATTTGTTGTTCAATTGCTCTTTGTATGGCACTCAAGGTTTTTGGTTCTTGAGCGAAAGTTTGTGTGATTTGTTCAATATTTTTGGAGGTTGAAGTGTTGGATTCAACCTTTGTTGGCTTGTTTGTAGCAGCTTCATCTTTGCAAACCATTTCAAACCATGTAGGTTTGGATAGGGTGAGTTTGGAGGTGTTGGATGCTGGTGTTTTCCCTTTGTACTTAGGCAGCATCTTTGCTATTTGTTTTGAAGAAACTCTCTAGTTAGGAAATCTGGAACTGAATTTGAATCTCCTTTAATAAATTCTATATCAAAATAAAAAATTGAAAGTATAGCTTGCCATCTAGCAAAAATCTGTTTTGATGCAATCTATACGTAAAACCTCTTTTGCAGATTTACAATCTATACGTAAAAGAAATTTTTGATTTAATAAATCACTTTGAAATTTATGAATGCATTTGACAATTGAAAGAATTTCTTTTTTGATAGTTGAATAATTTTGTTGGGTTTTATCCCAATGTCCAGATGTGTACTGGACTATTTGTACTTTTTCATTTTGAACTTGTTTTAATATTCCCCCATATCCTAATTCAGAGGCATCTGTTTCTACTATTTTTGGAAGATTTGGATCAGCTAAATGCAAACATGGAATCTCTTGCACCCTAGATTTGATCGTTTTAACTATA